>BQNB010147768.1:0-16395 GCA_026074375.1 Tanacetum coccineum
ATGCTGAATATACGAGTGCTAGTAATATTATTCCGTATGAACAGTATGTGAAGGACATCGTAGTGCAAGTTGTACAAAGTAATGTATCTTCTGAACAAAATGATGCATTAATGATGATAATTAATGATATGCATGAACATGCTGCCTAATGTGTCTCTGCGAATGAGCAGAACAAAGTAGTTAATGAATCATTAACTGCTGAACTTGCGAGATATAAGGAACAAGTCGAGCTTTATGAAAAAAGGGTAAAGTTTGAATTAACTGAAAGAGAACAAAAGATTGATGAATAATTAAGAATAATTATCACATATCGTAACCATAAGGAAGAATCTTTGAAAAAGGAACTTCATTCTATAAAAATACAACTTAATTCTACCCTTAACTATAGCAAGTCAATGGTAGAAGAAGTTACGACTTTGAAAAAGGATTTTAAACAGAAAGAAAATAAATACCTTGAAGATTTTTTGGACATGAAAGCTTTAAAAGAAAAAGTTGAAGATAAATTATTCAAACAAGATCAGTCTCTTCAAATAGTTAACATGTTATGTAAACCAAAACATATTTATGATGAAAAAAAAAGGTAGCAATAGGCTACAATGATCCCTTATATCTTACCCGTGCAATGCAAGTTCAACCTGCTCTCTATAATGGTCATGAAATAGTCAAGACCAATCATGCCCTTACTGTTGTGCATGACTCAGAGGATACTCTTGACATAGCTGAGATAACTAGG
Source organism: Tanacetum coccineum (assembly GCA_026074375.1). Taxonomy (NCBI): domain Eukaryota; kingdom Viridiplantae; phylum Streptophyta; class Magnoliopsida; order Asterales; family Asteraceae; genus Tanacetum; species Tanacetum coccineum. The sequence goes on from BQNB010147768.1 coordinate 734, forward strand.
AAGAAAATGCTTGAGAAAATGAAAAGCCCTCTGTGTGTTGAAAGAAAGTTAAGATTGCACCACCAGATTACTCAAAAGAGAATTATCTTGCAACTTTTACACCATAGAGACATCTGACCCCGGAACAAATATTTTGGTCCTCAGATATCCAAAATTTGACCCCGAAACCAATTTCAAAAATGACGGTGTATCCACCCAATACACCTGCAAAGCTTGTCCCCGGAGTTCTTCCTACAAAAAGTCAAGTGAAAATTAATATTTATACACTCACACAACTTTTTACGAAATTTGATAAAACTTGTAAAAAGAGAATTACTCCATGTGGTCTCACAGAAGGGGAAATGGGTTTCGAACAAATAAAGGAATGTTACCTTACTAAAGTAATTACATTTTTCAAAACGCTTAAAGAATATTTTGAGGGAATCCAAACGGCTCTCTTTAAAGAAGTTAAAGAAATTTTTGAACAAATGGAAGCTGAGGTTGAACAAAATGCTGTGGACAAGCAATGTGCAGACATTGAAATGAAAAACCTTCTCATTGAAAATGAGAATCTAATTGCTGCTTGTTTGTCTAATGAATTGTTGTATAGTGTCATGAATGCTTTGAATACTGTATCTAGATTTTTTGAAATGCATGACGCTTACACTGTAGAACAAGCACGTTGTCTAAAACTTGAAGCTGAGATTTCTAAATTAAAACACAAGATTGAAAAAGATGATCATGGTGAAATGATAAAACATTTTTCCAACCTTGAGATAGATCACCTAAATTTGCAATTGAAGTATCAAAATCTTAAAGAATTCTTTGGAAACAACAAATCACAAACATCTCAAGATACTCTTGAATTTGACTCATTTTTTGAAATCAACAAAATGAAAGAGAAGCTTCAAGGAAAGAACAACACAATTAGCAAATTGAAAGAGAAAATCTACATGAATGAGAGACGTAGTGAGGCAGATCATATTCTTGACTTTAAGGCCTTAGATTCTCAGAACATAGAGATAAAAGAACATGTCACGGCTCTTCAAGATCAAAATGAGCGTTTTAGGGCAGAGAATGAAAAAGTTAAGCAACATTACAAGGAATTGTATGATTCTATCAAGATAACGTGTGCTAAAACTATTGAAAATACATCTTCTCTATCAACTAAAAATGAGAAACTAAAGGCTCAGCTAAAAGGAAAAATGGTAATTGCGTCCACTATGCCTTACCGTATTAAATCCAAAACGTGCTTGCCCCTGGTATGCTATTGCCATCGATGTTGAACCATCCCCTCACAATGAAACATTAGGGACAGTTCATCTAGATATCTCAAAACATCTTAAGGAAAGTGTAGCAATACTTTGTGAGATAGTAGAAGAAGCTAGGATTGAAAAACCATTAGATAATGCACTTGAGAATGCATGCTTTTACACTAAACGATCTCAGGAACTGTTAGAATATGTGATTGGCACTTATCCAAAAGAAATTCAGTAAAGAGATAAAAAGGTTGCTACTACCCCTTTGAATAGGAACAAGCAAGTTGCTTTTAGTGAAATATGTGAAATTTAAAATAATAACACACAAACATCTTGAGCAACTGAAAGTGCATAAGACTAATGTCCCCATGATTCTTTTTACAAGAGTAAAAAGTTCCACTGAAGCTAGCGGGTCAAAGCCTAGGAGCAATACAAAAAACAATAAGATCTTGCCAGCTAAAAGTGACAACAAGAAGAAAGTAGAAGATCACTCTAGGTTCAATAAGTTAAATTTGAAACAAAAGAATCATGTTGATTCTAGTATTAGCTCTAAGCGTACTATAATTAATTTGAATTCTAATTATGTGTGCAAGCATGTAATAAATGCTTAATTTGCTAATCATGATAAGTGTGTTGTGAAATATTTGAAGTCTGTACATGCCCCCCCCCCCTCCTTGTTAAAAGTGTTATGAGCAAAGTCAAGCAAGTTTGGAAAGCAACAGGAAAACTATTTGCTAATATTGGTTATCAATGGAAGCCCACTGGAAGAAAATTCACTTTAGGAGAACAGTGCCCTTTAGCTAGATTTACTAAATCCAAAGTAGTGCCTTTAAAGCAGCCTGAACACGTTAGTTCTAATGAAATTGTGATCACTAAGAGATCTGCAACACCACTCAAACACCATGTATCTAGATACAAACATAGAAACAAAAAGGGCAAGAAGGCAATTTCACTGGCTATTCCTACTACTGCTGTGTCACAGACCAATTGAAGTTCCTATAAATATACTACTATTTTCTGCTAACCATTAGGACTCAACAACAATTAGGGATCCAACATACCAAACTCTCCATCCTTGTTTGTTTTCAAATACAGGTCGTACAAATCGTCCTTTGGTATTTAGACTCACGCTGCTCAAAACATATGATGGGGAATCTCTCACGACTCAAGAATTTCGTGAAAAAGTTCATCGGGACAGTTAGATTCGGGAATGATCATTTTGGTGCTATTATAGGTTATGGAGATTACGTGATTGGTGACAATGTGATCTCCAGGGTATATTATGTGGAAGGACTTGGACACAATCTCTTTTCTGTAGGTCAATTTTGTGATTCAAATCTTGAAGTTGCATTCAGAAAACATTCGTGTTATGTTCGAGATGTAGATGGTGTGGAGTTACTTAAAGGTTCTCGTGGCTCAAATCTGTATACTATCTCTATTGAAGACATGATGAAGTCCTCTCCAATCTGCTTATTGTCAAAAGCCTCCAAGAACAAATCATGGTTGTGGCATCGTCGGTTAAACCATTTGAACTTCGGTACCATCAATGATCTTGCACAAAAAGATTTGGTAATAGGCTTACCAAGGTTGAAGTTTGAGAAAGACCATATTTGCTTTGCTTGTCAACTAGGAAAAAGCAAGAAGTATACCCACAAACCCAAATCTAAAAACACCATTATGGAAGTCTTACATACCTCTTCATAAGGATTTGTATAGGCCATGAGAGTGCCAAAGTATTAATTCGGAGAGATACTTTTTGGTCATCGTGGATGGATTATCAGATTTACATGGTTAAGTTTTTGAGATCTAAGATAAAACTCTAGAGGTTTGGACATTAAATTTTCTAAATCAAACTACCATGTTAGTCTCAACAAAACTGTCAAATTAATTAAAACAAATATGGCACTAATTTGTTATTCAATATTATGATTGAATTCTATTAAAAAGGTGTCGAAATCTTGACACCAAAAATATATCTAAGAAAACTCCTCTAGCAGAAACAGCGTTGTCAATAGACAGAACGCTACTCTTGTGGGAAGCTACTCGGAACTTGTGGTATTTCTCAAATGCTCTGATGTTTCTAGGGCGGAGTTGTTGCTACTGCGTGTTACACTCAAAACATGTCCCTAATTCATTACATAGGCTAACAAAAACCCCATATGAGCTTGTACATGATAAGAAACCTGATCCCTGAACTTGACTTATTTTTTGTAATCAACAAAATGAAAGAGCAGCTTCAAGGAAAGAACATCACCATTAGAAAATTGAAAGAGCAAATCTTTCACATAAATGAGAGACGTAGTGAGGCATATCGTACTCTTAATTTTAAGGCCTTAGATTCTCAGAACATGGAGTTAACAGAACATGTCACTACTCTTCAAGAACAAAATGAGCGTTTTAGGGCAGAGAATGAAAAAGTTAAGCATCATTACAAGTAATTGTATGATTCTATTAAGATAACGCGTGCTAAAACTATTGAAAAGATAACTTCTCTGTTAACTAAAAATGAGAAACTAAAGGCTCAATTAAAAGGTAAAATGCAATGCGTCACTATGCCTGCTGTAAAACTAAAAGTGCTTGCCCCTCGTATGTATGCAATCGATGTTGAACCAATCCCCCCTCGCAATAGGAACAATAGGGAAGTTCATCTAGATTATCTTAAACATCTTAAGGAAAGTGTAGAAACACTTCGTGAGATAGTAAGAGAAGCTAGGTGATGCGGTTGTCGTAAGGAACTTCTACAAGAAGTTTTACAACTCCCTAGGCAGAGTACCTAACCGTTGTAGTAGTAGTATAGGCAAGACTCGGGGGTTATTATCGTTATCTAGGGGAATAGGTTTGGAAGGCTTGATCATGGTCTAACAAAATTCTAGGGGTTGAGAGACGATTATTTTTGTGTTTTTATGTTTATATTAAAGCAGGTATATTTGTGGTTTGAGAGGTTTGGTTGGTTTTAGCTATTAAACTAAATGATAAACTACGCTAAAGGTAATAACAATATAATAAAAAGAAATGTATTTTTTTAGTCATGTATTACTCCCTAGAGTGCTTTTCCTAGTGTTGTTGCTTTGTCATACTTGTGATGATCTATGTAATTATTTCCTAAGTCATGAACAGATTACACGAACCTGCCATCTATTTAGTATTCCATTAGGGCAACACAGAAGTAAGGTAGTATGAAGAATATTACAAGCCACCTAAGATTACATTAAATGCATTTGAAATATATTAAAAGTGGATCAACCATATAAGGGGCAAGGTAGTATGAAGACTGTTACCCGATGGTATCCTTTCTACACAATTATGTTTCCCTAGACATATCAACATCGATACATACAAAAGCTGGTTTTCTAAAGCTTAACATGCATATTCATCACAAGATGCAACACCACTAAGATCTACATTCTAGGTTTCATACAATCATAAATGAACACAATAAGGAGTTTAGCCAAGCATGTTAAAGATAAAGCAAGAATAATTAATAGTCAAACAACAAGGCATATTGAATGATTAAGATAATCTTACTTGATTAAAACATGAATTGAAGGAGTACAATAGGGTTTTGAAGCCCTAAAATCGTCCTAATAAGTTGCCAAACGAACTAGGGTTCGTCTCCCCTTTTTACTCTAAAGTTACACACTTAAAAACCTAATTTTGAGTTTGTATATATAGAAAAATTGCTGCGACGGCATCGCGTTTTAATCGTGACGTCGTCATAAAGTAGAATATTCTAGATCTTGGGCTGGGTCGTACGAGCTGACGCCGTCATGATTTCTTGTGACAACGTCATGGGGTGAATTGTAACGGTGTCACGTGTATCTTGTGACACCGTCTCCAGCCGCTAAGAACATAATCTTGAGAGATGTTGGTGTAGGTTCGTAGTCTTGTCTGTTTCTTCTTCAAATGAGCCCAAGTCATGTGTTTTTCCTCTAAATGCATTCCAAATGCTAAATACCTGAAAAGGAATGATTAAGTACCTATTTTGGGCATAAATACACGATTTAAGGGGTTAAATGACCCCGAAAAAGTGTATAAAATGACACCTCATCAAATACCCCTACACTTAGGATTTGCTTGTCTTCAAGAAAATAGGCTTTTCTACCTAGACAATAGCAATATTAGGGTCATTTAACCTACTCTTTAAAAGTATTTTACAACACAACCTTCTAGACCTCGTAATTAAAAGCACGGAAAGAATATACTAGCACCTAACATAAGTGTTTGGGATTCTATCTTTCTCTCAGTTGTATAATGAATTATAACATAACGAGGAAACGGAAAATCAACACTCATTACCTGTCATAACATATAAATTACCATAGGACTGGTAAAGGATCAAACCTCCACCGCTAGGTGCAAGCATTATTCATTACTATCTAAGAGGTCTTTTAAAGGGACCAGCCTGCGCTTGACAGGTGGCTTTGAAGACCCCCTATTGTCATACACTTCCTATCTTTTATCCTCGCCGCAACACTGCCAAGGTGTATCACCAGCTTCTCTTGACGTACCGGAGAACCTCCTGAATCAGCAACATTCTCCATAATCTATTCTGTATTTGCCTCATCCAATGGCTCGGCCTCCACAAGAGGTAGTTCGGTATTGATAGACACAAAAGGAGAACTGGTACCAAAACCAGGAGCAAGGCTCCTTAGGAAGGAATGAATGTCCTATCATCTCAGCAAACTTATGTTCCTGAAAGCCATTTCTACACAAGAAAAACAAACAAATAATATATCAGTAGAGAAGAAGAGATTATTAAGAACATTGAAATAACAAATACCCTTTTCGCCAATGAAGATAGTAGTGCTCACCTTGCTCCCAGGAAGTTTTGAGACCAGCTAGAAAAGGATTGGATCAGGGAAAGTCCAAACATTGATAGGATATCTACCAAGTCGTTGAAAGGAGGGATTTTCATGAATCATATCAGGAAGTTTGTCTTTGACGATTTTTTGTCCATCTATTTTCTTTAGGAAGCAGCTGGACAAGCAACAACGAATGATAGAGTCTTGAACAAAGAAAAAGCGACCTTTCCAACCTTCGATACGAGTAATGACCTTGGGTAGAAGATTAGGTATGTGTTTTTCAGGTCTTTTAGCAAAGGTCAGCCACTGAACACCAGGAAACAAATTAAAGAAGCCCCTAAAAAGTTCAACAGTAGGCTCACAGCCATACGCTTTGCACATAACGACAAAGGTAGTAAGTTTGGTGTAGCCATCCCCAAAGGGATTGAGTCTGGACAAGTGAACCTTAAAGTACTGAAGAACGTCATAGAAAAATTTAGGGAGAGGTAACCTAAGATTGGCAAGGCTAAAACAATGCGTATACAGACCAACGTACCCATCAGGGGCGTCAAATATGGTCTGGTTACGCTTGGGAAGCATCACTTTGTACTCAGAAGGAATGGGGTAGACAGAAAGGAAATCAGAAAACTCTTCCTTTGTAAGAACACATGTTTGTTAACGAATTATATGCTTTGCACTCATAACAGAAAGAGGGAGTAACGGATCTTTTCTTTTTTAGTGCTTGAAACAAGGCGGGGTAGATATGAACAAGAGGTGCCAGAGGTAAAAAAATTGGTATGGTTTTTTGTTTTTAGTATTTATAAGGATTAAATTTACTTTCAATCGTACTCGTGTAGGTATGACAAGTCATCCGCATTTCAAACATTGATAGGGCGTGATTTGACATTCATATTGACCGAGACGCGACTGTTGAGTATTAATCCACTTTAAATCTTAACAAACTCCCTTTAAATAGGGATTTGCATTTAATGCGAACAAACGCGTTATTATCGGGCTTCGATCTCGGGCTTCGATACTATCTTATTATGAAGTCGAAAGCAATGCATCCATAGATGTATACATTACATTCGACTGGGGGGCTTGATGACGCACTCTTCCCTCCGGCTTAAAGGCCTCCCCTTCGAGCCCGAAAGGGATCTACTCCCAATTATGCCCAGAAACCTTTGAATAGTTTCTAGTGGTGTAAAACCATCTTCGCGATGGCTACCAGTATGGGAATCCGCCACGCGAAGACCCACACCCTTCGCGGGGTGGTCTTCGACAAAACTAGGGCAGAGGTCAGACTTGGTCAAGTCTAAACCCACGTTCTCCCTCTCTACCAAAGTTCTCCCACCAAGGTAAAGATCGTGGTACATTTAATCCTGTAATCTCCTAAAATTATGGAACACCCCCACGACCACCGGCTTATGTGCAAGTACTATGTTCTAGCCTATTTCTCACCACCTATAAATAGATAGACATGTACCTCAGGTTTGTTTACCTCTCAGCACTTACTCACATACTTTTTACATATTCAATTACTCCCAAAGCATATTTCTCATCACACCGAAGGTGATTCATACGGACACCCCCTACACTTCACTTAACGTAGTGTTTTCATTTGTGTTGTCACAAGTTATCTATAGCTTGGAAAGCAGACATACACCCTTAAACTCTTCGATCCCCATCGAAGCCTGGTCGTGCCCATATTTGCACAATCACGATCCTACTACATTCTTGCAACATTTTTCTTATGTAGGATCTAAAATTGGATCAAGATCGCGATTTTATTATCCATGCCTAAATTTCATTTCATACGCATCGTGACACCAATTAACACCAATCACAAAAACATTTGTGCATTTCAAAGCCGTTCTAATAAGGAGCCAAGATAGGAATTAACGAGGGTTAGTTTTGGTTGCTGAGCTCTGGTCATGTTTTTAAAGTTCCTATTACTACTGTCAAATGTATCCCTTATGGTTACCGCCTAGCTTTTTCTCAAGCTTTAAAAATAGTTCTTTGCAAAGTGGTTGCCCAATCCGATTATGTTGATGCATGGGTCAGGTTGCTACTTTTTCGAAGATGCACGCTGCAGGTGTATAGGCCCAAGAATAGACAAGAACGTAGGCCTGAGAACAGAAAATCATTGCAACAAAGTTCTATACTTAAGTCACTAGCTACATAGGGGAAATATGATGGTATTACAATGCTAATTAAAAGTATTGTATATGGTTCCACGTTAGGGTCATTTGGCCAAGGTAGAGGTGATTTTCTAGATGAGGGAGTAACATGCAACACAAACATCAAGCAGTGTCTTTGCAAGGTTGCGGATAGGCAAGTTACGGCAGCAGTGAAAGTGCTATCCTCCTCCGGTGTAACTCCATATTGTGATGATACTATTAAAGCCTTGGAGGCTAAGTATCCTTACAAGCCACCCCCATCCATGCCTAGCATCACATTTTCTGAGCCTCCCCTCATAGCAGAGATCGATAGTGTCTTTGGTTGCATTAAATCATTTCTTAAAGATACTTCATGCGGGATAGATGGTTTGAGGGCACAACATATATTGGATGCATTATATGAAGAAGGGTCTGCTACTGCCACGAATCTCTTAAAGGTCACCACCTCGGTCGCTAATTTATGGTTAGCGAGGAGGTGTCCGCCTATCTTGGCATAGTTTGTTGCATCTGCTCCTCCCACGCCTCTCCTTAAACTAGATAACGGGATTCGACCCATTGCAGTAGGCACTATATGGAGACGTTTTGTTTCTAAGGTTGCCATGAAAGGTGTGGGTAAAAAATGTCAAAGTACCTTTATCGATTCTATTTGGGTCGAGGTCGTGGTAGCACTGAGGCTTTTTACATAGCGTCAATAAGGTGTTGAGTGAAAATCATAATGATGGGTCTCTTGCAATGCTTACTGTGGATTTCTCAAATGCATTTAAGCTTGTGGATAGATCGGCATTACTCCACGACGTTAGGGTGATGTGTCCCTCCATTTCTTTATGGGTGAATTTTTTATATGTACAGGCATCGAGATTGTATATATGAGACACACGTATCTGGTCTGCCACTAGGGTACAGCAAGTTAACCTATTGAGACCTCTTCTTTTTCCTCTTATATTGTACTTGCTACTACATAAGATCAAGGACAATTGCAAGCTTATTCTTCATGCTTGGTATCTTAATGATGGGACTGTTATTGGAGATTCAGAAGAGATTGCCAGGGTGTTAGACATTAGAAAGGTGAGTGGTCCAGGTTTGGGTCTTGAACTTAATATTAAGAAAAGAGTATTTTGGGCATCGTGTAATGGTATAAAGCTGATGGAGGGTTAGTTCTAGTCGATATTCGAAGGCCGTCATCGGAGTGCGAGTTGTTGGGGGAGTGTAGTAGAGATGCGGTTTATTAGTTGGGTTGGCTTCTGAGGGGATCCGCGAATGCTGTCGATTTTATGAGTCTTATTCCACAGTTACATAACCCACATAGTGAGCACCTTTTGCTTCGATCATGTATGGGTATTGCCAAACTCTTTTTTAGTTTAAGGACTTGTCAACCTATACACATGGAGGAGACAACCTTGTTTTTTGACAAAGGTTTGCTTGGGTCAATCGAGAATATAGTAGTTTGTGGTGGACCATTCTTTGGAGACTTACAGTGGCGACTTGCTTCTTTACCGATTTGATTTGGTGGTTTGGGTTTGTTACTCAGAAAGATGTATCCTCTATGCTTTTGTAGCATCGAGGGCCCAATCTTGGGTGCTACAAGACCACATCTTACGTGACAGTGGCATTTGTGGTATGGATGATGATTATGTTTCTGCTTTGGCTTGTCTTCGTGATATGATTCCAAGCTTTGATTTTAGCTGTTTCACTAATAAAGACATTGTTCCCTCTAAAGCCCAACAAACACTGGCGAATGTTCTTTTTGGTGAAATGGTCAAGGATATGGAAGTTCACTATGACATGGAGACAGAAAACAGTTTTTAAGTGTCTACGTGCACCACATGCTCAGGATTTTCTACTAGCTATCCCCATAGACGGGCTTGGTTAACATATGTTATTGGTGGAATATCACACTATCCTTAAGTATCGTCTCATGATTCCACTATTTTCGGTTGATGCGATATGCCCTGTTTGTCGCAAGGCATGTTTGGATTCATTTGGGGAACATGCGGTTCATTGTAAAGAGCTCCCGAGATTCAAATGCCGACACGATATGGTTAGGGACGTCCTTTTTGACATATGTAGGCGTGCCGAGATCTCCGCCAAAAAGAAGCACCCATGAACTTTTTAACTGGGTGATAACATCAAATATTTAATATTTTTTAGTGTCAAATTACCCCTTATATTACCTGCAAATGTTTCACTAATACTCGAAAATGAGACATTTTCTATCATTTTGTAGTTTTCAAGTGAAATGCGAGAAAGTGACAAGAAATACGGGAAAAAAGACTCAAAGTATAAATATTTGAAGAATGTTACGGCGTAACACCAAAAATGGTTACACCGTAACATATATTAAGCAGGTACGAAGATCAAGGACAACGTTACGGCGTAACACCATATCTAGTTACGCCGTAACCATATATTTGGAAGAAAATCTTGTCAAAGTTAGAGTTACGGCGTAACACAATATATAGTTACGCCGTAACCTTTAAGATCCACATATATGGAATAAGATCACGATTTATGGGAAATTATTGACGGTCGGTGTAAACAACTTTTTGTGGTATATGCGTGGTTACGCCGTAACAATCCGAGTCAAATGTTTCATTTACTACAAGTTTGCTGAAGGGTTTACGATGTAACCAAAAACTGGTTACGGAGTAACCAAAAATTGGTTACGGCGTAACCAAAAATTGGTTACGCCATAAAGTCTATTTTTGCCTATATTTTGGAATGTCGACATCAACAAGGTTACGACGTAACCCACAAATCAGTTACGCCATAACACACTCATATACCTATAAATAGAGGCCTCATTCAAGCTATTCCGACATCACTTCCTCCACAACCAATTAGAGAGGCGACAATGCTCACCTTCTGAAGAATTCCACTGGTGTCAAAGGAGATAACACTTTACTTACTTTTTGTATTTAATCGTTCAAATACGAATACTGTAAGAATTATGACTTTTCAATATATGATTTCTTCTATATCTTACCGTGTTTCCGTTACCATGAGCGGCTAAGCACTTAAAGTGTTGGCCTAGTTATGTAATTACTGTTGTTATGATTGTTTCCTGTTAGATTATGGTTTCATTAGATATTCCTTGACTATCGTGTAACCATGGGTTTTGGTAGTACGGGTGGTTTGGACCTAGCTTGCCCCATTATTAGATTATCTAGTCAATATGGGATACAATGGGTACTAGGAAGGATCACTAAACTCGTACTTGGTGTAGGAACTACAGTCACCGCACTTATCACTCAATATATCTAAAAAGCACAGGAACTCTTTCAAAGGGGGTTAATAATCTTTACAGGTTATTAGATATGTTTTGGGAATAGTTGGGATTAATCACTACAACCTGGATAACCTACCTCCCAGACGATTCGAGACTGATTCAAAATCACAGGGAGTATATGATAGACTATATATGCATATTCAAGTCTATCGACCTTAGAAACCGCTAATGAAACCATAGTTTAACATTGCACAGGAAAATGTCTTCATAACAATAGTAATGAAGTAACTAGGTTAGCACGTTTTCTCTCTTGATCTCTCTTATCCTTTTACTTTTTAGTTATTTATTTCAATTCAAATCAAAAACCATTTTTTAAACGTGATATTTCAAATTAAAACTAATTATAACTTAGCTCTTGGGACGACCTTGGATTTACCATTCTATACTACCCACGATCAGGTTCTCTGCCCGTTAGTGTGTGGTTAGGTAGATCGAGTTTTATAAATTTAAAACTTGGTAAAAATATATTTTGAAATAAAATACACATCAAGTTTTTGGCGCCGTTGCCGGGGAGCTAAAAATTAGTAATAATTTGAATTTCTGTATATATTTCCTTTCTGTAAATATATTCTGCTAGTTTTTCTTGTAAGTTTTCAGATATGGAAGATGATGTAGACATCAACGCGCTCACCATAGAGCAGTACATAGCGTTGATTCCAAATGACATTAAACCAGGCATAGTGAACCCCAAGATTGGCGATGACGTCGAATTTGAGATAAATGCAAACTTTATGAGGGAATGAAGATGCAAACTTTTCGTAGGACGTGATGAAGACGTTTACATAAACAAAAAATATGCGTACGGTATTAAAGATTGGGATCTCTTCCTTTCCTGGCGTCATTCATGATGCCATTATCTTAGGGTTTTTCAATAAACACCAAGGACGATTGAGATGTATTAAAAATCAAGACAGGCTTCCAGCAGGGTCAATCACTACATGGGATCTCTTTAAAAAAGAATTTATTTAGAGATATTGTCACCCTTTCATAACTGCCAAGAAATTAGAAGAAATCCGTATTTTCAAGCAAGAAAGGGACAAAACATTGTATTATGCTTGAGAAATATACAATGATCTTCTTTACCAATGTTCGCTGCACGATCTGAATTGTCAACAGAAGGTTCATATCTTTTACACTGGATTAGACATCCCCACTCGCAAAATTCTCGACTCTAACGGGTTCATTCCTCTAATGACACCAACACAAGCCCTAGAATCAATACAAGTCATGGCAGACCATTCGCATAACTGGTATGATGAAACAACCACTAGGAGAAGATCAAACGAATGTCCTGGACAATGTTGATGCCATTCACGAAAGTTTCAAAGGGGAACATCTAACCAAGGAGTGCTCTCTCAAAAAAGAGAACGAGGCAATCAAGCATAGCAGATATATGGAATCCTTGGAAGAAACCATCATCAAATTTTGCGAAGACACAATTAAAAAACAGACCGCGGATGATGAAAAGATGAGGAAGATCCTTGAAAACACGGAATCAAACATAAGGGCACTTAAAACTAGAAAGAGTACCTAAAGAAAAAGCTTCATCATTAACCCATAAAGTTCTCACTAATACAGGAGAAAAAGTCAAAGACAATAATGACAATGGGTAAGGAAAACATGAAGGAGTCGGTTCCTCGTGACTTACCACCTACGCCGTTTCTAGGACATTTGAAGGAACAAATGGGTAGACCTTACAGAACTCGCAAAACCGTCCACATGATTGGAAATCCTGAGGAAATTCATAATGAGGAAGCTCAAGAAGATGAAGGGGACATGGATGTCGGTTGGGACATTACAAGAAAGGATGTAAAAAGGCTGAGGCAATTTCTAACACCTACCATACACACTTTACCCAACATTGAACCAATAGTGCCACCATGTATACCACTGAGGTCCATGATAAGGATAAAATTATAAGAGAAAAGAAACAGGATTATGATATTCCTTTAAATGATAGTGTAATGCAACCTTTGACCCCTCAGACGATTCACATCACATAACCTGATGACGACTATGTAGCACCGACTACAAATCCTATGTCTAACAAGCAATTAAACAAATTCGAGGAGGAATTTTCTCATATTATAGAGGTTGCCGAAAAAGAATATGATGACCCTGTTATAAAAAAAATATGATTGTAAGACCTTCATTCGGAAATTACTACACCAAGTGAGCCAATCATCAAAGGAAATGAAATTTCAACAACATATTGGTGGGAATTTTAATTTGTCATTCCTTCCAGTAGCAATTCATTTCTCGTTTAGTGTTCATTTAACTCTCACTCGCACATAATCTCGAATGAGGGAAAGAACAACCTTTATTACTTGGCCTAAATATGGGTGGAGTCAAGCTCGTGACTTCAAATCAAAAACAGAGATTGTGGGAGGCACCCCATGACTATCTTTCATTCTGCATATTAGTTGGTTTATATGTTTTCAACTTTGTTTTGCAGGATCCAGGATCTAGGAGGCATTTATCGAGAACGGCTCGACTCATAATCATGTGGTAACTTTGCTGAATCTGCACCAGTTACGGCGTAACAACTTTAGTTTACGCCATAACCATTATAGTTACGACGTAACCCATTTCACGGTTACGCCGTAACTCTTTAAAAACATAAAAATTTTCATACAACTTGATTACGACGTAACCAATAGAGTTACGCCGTAACCTCCTTCTGAAATCCTAAAAATTTAAGTTTTAAACATGTCTAAACCTTATATACGTAAATGGACTTTGTGAGTATGTTCTCAGGAAGCCCTCACGAGACTAAACTCGTCCACTTGGGCTACAAAGTGGTTTAAAAAGCTTGTTGCATATGCTAAATGCAACCGTCACTCCTACGAAAGTGAGTTAGGTTTTAGTTCCTGTACAATCATAATTCTTGTAAAACGATTTTATGCTTTGGTTTGTTTTTGTGATCATCAGGGGATAAAGAGCTTGCGGGAAGACGGAGATAATCTAAAAGATTTCCGCCAATAAGTTTCTTGTCTTAATTCTACTCTTTCCTTTTTATTTCATTTCCTTAAGGTACAATAGGGACATTGTACAAATCAAGTGGGGGGATGAGAGTAGAATTAATACTTGACGTATGTTTTGCCTTCGATTTTCTAGTTTTTTTGAAAATAATGCTAATTTTAGAATTTTTGACAAATTTTTCTTAAATAACTGGAATTAATCTTTGCCGAATGCACATTACCCTTTATTATACTTGGTGAGATTTATTCCTAATATTGTATTTCCATCATATTACTCAAAAATCTACCAAAATATTTAGTGTGTCGATAGTATTATAGACTTTAGAACTTGGCATGTACATCATTTCAAGACCTAATTGATTAGCAGGAATAGATAGTTCAAGAAGGCAACACTTAGAAAATCACCCAAATAGCCTATATGTGGGGTTTTTGACTTGTTTACACTGATTGTTCGACCTACATGATAAACCCTTTTGTTGCACTCATTATTAGTGCAAGATACCCCTAGATCACCCATGTTGAGCCAATCTAGATTTTTACCCTACTTTATATGTTTCGTTACACCATTTCACCTTAGCCTACCCTGTAGTCTTTATTTTCTTTGTGTTGAAATCTTTGGCTACTTAAGTCCATGGTTCAGGGGGAATAGGAATGAGAATTATATTGAACAACCATCGGGGGTAAGACCAATCAGTATGATCTTTAATATAGACCCCATGTCAGTCACCACTTTCGACATTGTTTATCTTAAATGAGGAGATGTGCGTATAATATCGGATGTTGCAGGGGCCATAATTAAAGATATAAAATCCTGTAGCATTTGCATATCTATCATGAAGAAAAAAGGGTGAAACAAAAAGTCACCCATGTGCTAAGAATGTAAAGATGGTGCAAAATAAAAAAATAAAAATAAATATAAAAAAATAAAGCTAGTAGCCCATTATTGCACCAAGACATCTCATTAATTATGAAGAATTAAGCTAGTAGCCCATTATTACACCAAGTTATCTAAATACTTATGAAGAATGGAGCTAGTAGCCCCTTATTGAAGATCAGGTTTTCGGACTTAGACTCTTGGACCCATGGATGGACAGTAGCTAGTTATGACAACCTTAGATTTATTTAAACTATTTGTTTTGTGTTTTTATATACTAACAACTATTAAATGTGTATCCCATGTCTATCCTAACCCCTTT
>BQNB010147769.1:0-16395 GCA_026074375.1 Tanacetum coccineum
TTAGTGGTCGTTCTCATATCTTGTGCTATTGATCTATGAAGTAACGCCCTTGGATATTCAACATTCCGCTGCTATCCAGATTTGGGGGTGTTACAAGCTAGACTATCATTTTTGATAGAGTTATTAGCCCTCTGAGTTTGATTCATACTTAACCATTTTTTAGGCAATCTACTGATAAACGTGACATTCACTTTAGCTTGAGGAATATATACGCCTTTGTTTTCAAGATCATTTAATAAGATTTTTAGCCTTGTAAAGGTTCCTTTCACATTTTCACCTTCCAAAGATATTAAAGCATTGAATTTTAGTCTTAAGGCAGCAATTTTAGTATCTCTTGTATCATAGGTTTCTTCATGAGCTAAGATAAGGTCATTCCACATAGCTTGAGCAGTGGTGCACTTAATGACAGACTTCATGACATCATTTGGAAGACAAGAGATAATGATACTTTTAAGTCTCTTATCTTGATTAGCAAGCCTTACGTCCTCAGGTGACCATTGCTTTTGAGGTTTAATCAAAATGTTTGTAGAGGTAGACAGTGGTGACTTTGGCACAAAAGGTCTATTTTCCAGTATGTCAAGAAGGTAAGGTTCAAGACCATCAAGGTAAACCAAAAACCTATCCTTCCAACTGGTGGAATCCTCTACATTAAATTAAGAGACATTTGTGACATGAGAACATCCTCTAGTATCAAGAAGTTATGGGAGGTCCTCAACAACAACAACATTTAGAGTTACATTGTTTGTACCCATGTTGGTGGTGTTGTCATTAGGAATGGTGTCAACTCTGTTAGGGCTTCCAGCATTACCAGGATTTGTTCATGGAGGTGGTGGGATAGGTGATACAGTTCCAGACATGATTGGATCTTGATTTTAAAAACAAAGAATGGTTAATAAAAGTGTTTAGCAAATCAAACCGCTCTGATACCAATTGAAAGTCCTAATTTACACGTCTCTTTGAAAAAATGCAACATAAAAAATAAACAAATAACACAAGATATAACTTTTCAATCGTGTAATGCTTTATTAATATAATCAAAGTATTACAAAGTGTTATGGATCACACTTGTTGAATGACAATGTAAGGTTACCCTTTGAATAAGTAAACTTGACAAAATATCAAGTTTACAAGCGAACTTCTATAGTTCCGTTGATAGGATCAGCCGACTATTATGTAAGTTCGACAAATGTGTAAATGCTTATAATAACGACAACAGATAAAGTGATAGCATTTACGACATGAAACATTCTCTATTTATAGTGATACGACGTTGCTTCCTTAGTGGAGGTAGTTGGGACGTGTCAAAAATCCTATGGTGGAAGTACATCTGCATTTAATGCACGTCCATTCTTGGAAACATCCCGGCCATACTTTAATGAACAATTCTGTCAACTGTTCACTACTTTTACCAACTTCGTACTTAGGTCAGACTTTAATTCAAAGAACACTTTGTCTCGCCATTTTGCTTTATTGAATTATCCCGTCTAAACTATAGTTAGAGATAAGAACAAGTTCAACTTGTTTATCTTCAAAGGGTGAAAGGATCATCAGGGTATTGCCACCCCTGACTCTCCTCAAACCTCAGCGTATTCCATCTACATACGAGCTGCCCAGCTGACAAGTATGTCTTCAAGTAATCTTAGACATCCTTGATGATGTCTCTGACTTGAATACGTCTGAGATTGCTCATTGAAGTTATGCATTCAGCGAGTCCTTTCATTGCTCGCTAATTTTCATCAACGAATCTTCAACACTTAGCCTAATTTATATTTAAATCTAGATAGAGATAATTGAGCAGTGGATTGACTCAACAAGCTTTAATGCGTAGTTTGAGTATTTGTAAGAGTTGATTTAAACCTTTTGGATCATTCATTCAAAATAATCAAAATTCATAGCTAAAGAAAAGTAAAAAAGTTGATAAATGTTTAAATGAGTCGGATGGTTATATCACCCAAAGCAGAATAAAAATGACAAATTCCAATAACCAAGCAAGTTAAATTAACGATATGTATATGTCTAGAAAGTTGAAAATACGAAGTAAAATGGCGTAACGCGTATAAAGTCATTGACTATCACCCAAATCTATATGCACGCACATGGTTTTCATTTTCTACAACATGTATTAATTAATTATTTTACTACAACATTTAAAAATACATTCATCATTTATTTTACTTCAATTCTTTCATAACAATATTATACTAACTATTAATTGGTTGAACCAGCTGAGTTTTGGTTCCTAGTTGTACCTGCTATTTAAACCGATTTTTACTTGCTAAAAGCTGGTTTCAAGTAAATACGTCGGTTTTTTTATCAGTTGAACCGACCGAGTCAATCCATTTTCAAAACACTAGTTTGATTGTATAACGTACTATAGCCAAGATTAAAAATTAAAAGCGATATCTAACATATAAAATATGGTAGGATAGAGATCATCTAAAGTTCAGTAAAGTTCTGTCACAAGAATAAAGTAAACTGGGTCCTTTAGTAGGCCTCACGGTTATGTTTATGAGAGAATTTTGCCGGTAAAATTCGTATGAACTTTAAAGGATCTCTATCCAATATACTATCATGATTACGTAGAATATACTATTCAAACCTATGCACAATTCCACAAACCCAAATCTGTTGGCTTGAATTCTACTAGTACATACATAAGTTGTAGTCAAACCCAGTGACTCTTTCTGTATAAATACCTGTCAATATGTATGTTACTATTATATATTCTCACTATTCCAAATTAATTACTTGCGACTCAATCAATCCATACATATATTGAATACCTTAATTTCAGGTTCAAAAATCTTGGAAAATGCCACGATGGGTGAGACCTGAGGTAATTACATATATGATTGAAATGATATTTTGTGTTAAAATTTGCATGTTCTAATTAAGCATAATATGAATGATGCATGCATGCATGCAGGTGTATCCTCTTATGGCTGCAATGACGTTTGTGACAAGCATGTGTGTTTTTCAGCTTTCTCGAAATGTTTTCATGAACCCTGATGTCAGGTACGTACTTACGTAATCTAATCTAATCTAATCTAATCTAATCTAATGATTCTTAAGAGATAACATTAGTTGAAACTAATTATTGTATGATCATATGATGTGACTGCAGGGTGAACAAGGCTCATCGTACGACGGCTGTGCTTGAGAACCAAGACGAGGGCGAAAAGTACGCTGAACATGGCCTTCGGAGGTTCTTACGTACACGACCGCCGGAGGTCATGCCGGCGGTCAACTCATTCTTCTCCGACACCAAATAGATCGATCATTTGTTGCATGTTTGTTACCATTAATCGTCTATACTTTTAGATTCGCCCATATCATGTACAGTACGTGTTGTTTGTCTTGTGTGATGATTATGTTGTACAATATTAATTAAATCGATACATTGATTATAAACTTGATTAAACTTCTGTAAATTGTCTTCATGCATATATGGTTTCTTCAGTGATCGAGTCGTTTATTTGTTGCATACTATAACTAGTTTTATATTAACGTCATTTTCTCGATCGTGATCACTCGTTAAATATATATTGCTTCATGCCTTGAGGGTTGGTATTTTATTATATGAACTTTTGTATTATTAGATGTCATATGGATAATATCAGGGCCATAGTTTGCTACTCGTATTCAACTAATCTACATCAGATAGTCGACGAATGCATTGGTAGCTTTAATCTATACTATATTATAAAGCATTCAGGACATTCTATATTTAAAAATATGAAAATTCAAACTTTCTTCCCTTCTTTTTATGGAAACATTCCTTTTAGCAACAAACATATTCATCTAACAACCTTTTAACAACTTTTTGTTATGTGAAAAAAAAATCCCCTTTATTTTTAAATTGAAATATTTTTTTTATCTATTTATTCTTTTTATGATATAAATTCACCGTATTTTCTAAAATTTTATACTCCTTAATTCAAAATCCATTTTAATATATTTTTATTAATTTTTAATTTTGTTATTTTTAATAACTCCGAAACCGCTGCTTTGAACGGATACCGTTCTAGTTTATTTATATATATCTTAAAGTGCATGTCACAAAGTGACAAAATAACTTTTCACTGGGCTTATTTTAGTCCGACCAGCTCTTTATCTAATTGAGGGAGTTCCCTGGGCTAAAAAACGGCACCGTTTTAAACGGTGCATAGGATAAAGAGCTAAAAAATGGGTCTGTGCTCTTTATCCTATGCACCGTTTGAAACGGTGCCATTTTGCACCTGCCCGAATTAACAGCCCAACATAAAAGAGCAAAGGGCTTTACATATAGATTTTTATTGGCCTATGGTAAGACGTTTTCATTTATGGGCTGACCCCAAATTAAAATTGATCAACTTTCTTACTTATCTTATAGGATCAACTAAAACGGCATAAGATATGATTTAATTATACGAGGATTAAAATATTGCTTCTATCCAAGGTTATAAATAGCGTGAGGCGTGGCGTGGCGGCATAACCAAGCCTCATGCCCTAGCGGCTATGACGTAGCTTTTGTATTTTTAAAGCGAGGCTTAAGGCGGCTCAAAATATGAAAATATTTATATATTGAGTTTACACAAAGCGTTGTGCATATGAATAAAGTTAAAAAACTATCCTTACATGTAATATTCTTCGTTTTGAATTTTTTTTATCGGAGTAGAATCTATCAGGCTCGCCACGCCTTACGCATTAGCGCGCCTTTTCACGCCTCATCTCTCGCCACGCCTAGAGTCGACGCCTTGATCCATTTCGTAACGTGGAGGCCACGCCTCACGCCTTAGCGACGCCTTGACTCCGCAAAGGCGCACCTTTTAGAACACTGCTTCTACCTAAATTAACATTGCTAGGAAAGGAGACGTTTCAAAAACACCGTAGTATGATTTTTCATAATAAATTAGGCGTCGATATTTTACTTTTGCTTGGCACTTTAAAATAATTATACTAGCAAAAATGTTATATTCACATCATTAAAACAAACTTTAGACTATCTGGTATAACCCATGATACAAGTTTATTTAAGGTTGGAGCCTGGAGGCATTCAGAAAAATCAAGACCGTTTCGAGGTACTTAAGTTGTTGTGTTATAGCAAATTTTCAATACAAATGAATCTTCGAAAATAATAGACAACACTAAAAAACACCTCATAATTATCAAAATAGACAAACCACACCCTAACTATAAAAGCATTGAACAAAGTATATATTAAAAATACTAAATTATCAAAAAAAAACATCCTCCGATTTATGGAAAAAAAAATTTAGCCCCCGCCGCAACGCGCGAGCTACTTTTCACCTCGTTTCTCTACAAATATTACTAATATACTCATTTGAGATCTCAAATGAATATTGCCACATACGAGTGAAACGCCACTATTCCTCTTAAAGCATTGTAGCTACAGTTGTAGCTACAGTGTTTTGTCCTTTGGACTCCCATTTTGGCCCAGTTTTTTGGGCCGCAGCTTTGGGCCGACCCTTTTTTTTGTTTTTTTTAGAAAAAACAAATAAATAAAATTTGTCCACACAAAAATATGGAAAAAAATGTCACAAACGTACCGATTTACTCATATAAAAAAAATACCCGCATAAGCATTTCCTATACCTAATAATTTTAGAAATGAGACCCAACACATAAGCCCATATAAACAAAACAACTAACTATTAAACATGAGACCCAAAAATTAAATACGGAAAAAAAATAATGAAAGAAAAATAATAAAAAAAATAAAATTTTAACGCTCCGCAATAACACGCGGGCCATAAACTCATATAAGGAAAAAAAAACAAACTATTAAACATGATATTGAAAAAATAAACCCGCACTATTAAACATGAGACCAAAAAAATAAACCCGCAAAAAAAATACAATAAGAAAAAAAATGCCCCGCACATATAGCTTAAAAAAAGTGATAGACTTATTGGGTGCTATTATAAAATTGTAGCTAAGATTTTGGCGGAAAGATTAAAGAAAGTGATAGACAAATTATTTGGAGAAGTTCAAAGTGCTTTTATTAAAGATAGGTTCATTCTTGACGGAGTCCTGCTGGTTAACAAGGTGGTAGATTTTATAAAAAAATTGAAGAATAGTTGTTTCATTTTCAAGGTAGATTTTGAAAAGGCATATGATTGCGTCAATTGGGAATTCTTATACGAAGTGATGAGTCAGATGGGTTTCGAGAGGAAGTGGTGTGGTTGGATTCGTGAATGTCTTGAGACGGCTACTTATTCTATCCTTGTCAATGGTACTCCTACTAAAGAGTTTGTGTTACAACGTGGAATCAGACAAGGGGGTCCCTTATCCCCTTTTTTATTTTTGATAGTTGCTGAAGGTCTGAACATCATGATGCAAGAAGTATTAAATAGAGATCTGTTCGAAGGTATTAAAATAGGAAGCGACGAGGTATGTTTAACCCATCTTCAATACGCGGACGACACGATATTTATAGGCAAATGGAATAGAAATAATATTATCAATTTGATGAAACTTCTCAAATGTTTCCAACTAGTCTCGGGACTAAAAGTTAACTTGAACAAAAGTAAACTGTACGGTATTGGCATCGAGATGGAGGAAATAGAAGATTATGCTAGGAGTTTGGAATGTCGTGCCGGAAAACTTCCTTTCTTGTATTTAGGGCTTCCGATTGGTAACAACATGGGGAGAATTGAAAACTGGAACATAATGGTAGACAAATTCAAAAGTAAGTTGGCAGATTGGAAGGCAAAAATGATTTCGTTTGGTGGGAGGCTGACTCTTGTCAAATCGGTTCTCGGTAGCTTATCGTTGTACTTTTTCTCGTTGTTTCGAGCCCCGATGAGTGTTCTTCATTCACTTGAGAGCGTTCGGAGAGATTTTTTTGGGGAGGGGGGACTGGGGATTCAAAACATATGGTTTGGATTAATTGGGAAAAGGCATTGTCTAGTTATGGGGTGGGGGGTTTAAACATCGGTAGTCTTAAAGCCATGAATTGGGCGATGCTTAGCAAGTGGTGGTGGAGATTTCGGGTTGAGAATGAGGCGTTGTGGGTCAAGGTGATTAAGAGTCTGTACGGGGCGGGGGGAGGGCTGCAAGAAGAAAATATAAGCTTTACAGGGAATAGTGTGTGGGGAAATATAGTGAAAGTAGGCAGGGATTTGGGTAAGATCGGGATTAATCTAGCTTCTACTATCAAATGGGAGGTAGGGGATGGAAAGGCGATATTGTTTTGGGACGACACGTGGGTGGGAGGTAGAAGGTTACGTGACCAGTTTCCTAGGTTATATCATTTAGAGGTGTACAAACAAGTTAGTATAGGTAACAAAGGGGCTTGGAGGGGGGATGATTGGGTATGGGAATGGCGTTGGAGGATTACTCCAAGAGGAAGGGTGTTGAGGGATATTACAGAGCTATCTAACTTGGTACAATCTGTTCATTTAAAAAAAACATGTGATGGACAAATGCAGGTGGAAAATCAGTGATGACGGAAAGTTCTCTGTTAAAGTTCTTAGGGACTTGATCGATGAAAAGACTCTCGGGTCGACCGGGAGACAATTCATTACTCCATGGTGCAAGAGCATTCCCAAAAAGGTCTGTGTTTTTATATGGCGGATGTATCATGGGAGGTTCAGTTCGCACTATTCTCGATGACATTGGTATTGATCTTCATACTCTCTTGTTTCCTAGTTGTAACGACGTCGTCGAATCTATGGACCATTGTTTTGTTTTATGCCGAAAGGTTCAGGTTCTTTGGAAGCGGGTATTCGGATGGTGGGGCTTAGAAAATATTGATGTGTTTTCGGTCGAGGATGATCTCAATCTATCTGATATTAACTCTTTTAATGGTATTAATAGAGAGAGATGGAAAGCTGTGATTTGGTCTACGTTATACATTATATGGAGCAATAGAAACCAGATGATATTTAGAAGGAACGGTTCCATGATTCCGGATTTATTTAAAGAAGTTCAGTTGCGATCTTTCGAATGGATTTCAGCCCGGTCGAAAAAAAAGGATGAGGTGAAGTGGGAAGAGTGGTTCGGTGGTCCGACCGATCATGTTTAATTGGTTGCTGGCCATGTTTCGTTGGTGTACTTCTGGTTGTCTTTTTCTTTTTCTGGTTGTTCTCTTTTAGGTGTGTTTGTTGGTGTGTGAGCCTCCTTACTCATTTTTGGTAGTCTGTATCCTTCCCCGTCTCTATATCTTATAGAAAGGGGTATGTGTTTTTTTTGTACTGCTTTGTATTTGTGGTTTGAGTTTTAATATATATATTTTTTCCCTTCAAAAAAAAATATAGCTTAAAAAAGAAACCTTTAAACATGTGGCCTAACACACGAGGCCCAACACATAAGCCCATATAAGAAAAGAAAAAAAACTATCAAACATGAGACCGGAAAAATAAACCCGCACAAAATAAATAAAAATTAACGCCCCGCAACAACACGCGAAAAATTAACACCCGCAGCAACACGCGGATACCTTTGCTTGTTATCTAATATATTTAAAGAGATAAAATAGTACGTTTCCTAACTGGGCTCATTTTGGCCCAATTTTGTTCTCCAGCTGATTATACATATCAGTCCGGCCCATATCATATATAAGAATACAATTTGCCTTGGTGTTTATTCTTCTTTGATCTTTGCACATGTGGTGCACGTTTTGTTTTTGTATTTAACTTTAACTTTATATCAAACGTTTATTACTTAACTTGGCATGGCTGTTTATTTAACTTGTATTTATTCGGTAGGGATGACAATCGAGTCGTGTTCGTGTTGATCTGTTCGGATTGACGGGTTATTATAACCTCTACCCAGACACGACCCATTTTTTAATCGTGTCAAGAACTTCAACCCTAACCCAAACCTGCATAACACATGTAACCCATTTGTGACCCTTTTAACCTGTTTAAAAAATAGGTCAAGCGATAAATAAAGTTGGTGGTTTGTCGATTTAACTAGTTTATATGCAAAAATGATATAAAGATATAAAAAAGGATAAACATAAACAATTCCAACGATATCTAAGCTATAATCGTAACTCACTCATATTAAGTACATAAATCCAAGCTATATATGTTATTTTTTGACGCTTATATATACTTAAACGGGTTCACGTGTTAACCTGTTTAGTACTTACTAAACCCAAACACGACCTGTTTATTAAACGGGTTAGACGGGTTGACCTGTTTTTGACCCAAACTTGTTTATCCTCAACCCAAACCTGTTTAACTCCGTGTCGGGTTCGTGTCGTTTATCGTGTCGTGTCGAGAATTGCCACCCCTAATTTTTGGAAATAATGTCGGATAAGAGAGTTTAAGACTATCTAAGTTTTTCATCGGAAAAGTCTTGCAAGTTAAGTAAAAAAACGTACCATTTCTAAAGGAAACATATTATTCAAATACAAACAAAAATAGAACCTCAGAACAAAATGTCAAACATATAACATGAAAACGATCAAATTCAAAGAAAAAAATTACCCCGCCGCAACGCGCGGGTCAATTCCACCTTGTTTATAAACCTTCCACATACTTTGCATAAATTATTATGTCAACAAGAAATGCATACATATTGCGTAAATCTTTATCTTATTAGTAATAAACTAATAACGAAATTTTAACAGATCATATAAACTGTTTTTTTTTTAATTTGACCTGTGGCATAATTTTTTTTTTTAAAGAAAGACCATTTATAAACAAAACTACGAACCATACAAATCACTCCTCGCAAGCGAGGTAAGTTCATAAGGAATAGAAACGTCACACATAATACATTGATTTAAAGAAAGCGCAAATTGAGCGGTCCAATGAGCCACTTGATTGTTTACTCGATTAACCCACGAGAAGGTAAGATGCAAGCTCTTCGACCAAGTGCGAATGTCATCAATGAGAACACCTAAACTCCAAGGTGGGACAGCTTCCAAAGACGACAAGGATATGGCCGTTTGCGAGTCCGATTCGACAATAGCATCACACCACCCTTGATTATAAGCTAAATAACATGCATAATTAATGGCGATAACTTCATCATGAAGGGGAGATGTAGCAAAACACGACTTACCGGATACTCGAACGAGGGTGCCAACAGAATCTCGAACAACAATACCATAAGCAGCTTTAGAGTCTTTGAAAACGGCATAAATTGGTCAACTAAAAGAACTGAGTTTTGCTATTGTGATTTCTTGATTTAATAATGTTAGGGTGATATTACTCTATAACCTAATAAGCGTTTAAAATGACGTATTTTTTTGTCGTTTGTATCCGTTGGCCGCCTTTGGCCCATTTTCCTGGCTGTAATGCACGTCAGTGCACTTAAATATTTGAGCTAGTTGCTGAAAGTACCAAGGTTTCACAACTTATACATGTTATATCCTTGTAATCAAATATGCAAATTTGGTTATAGTTAAGTTAATTTGTGTTGACCGTAAAAATCAAAATAACACACACGGTTGTATTGGCGTTGTTAGTACAAAAAGAGTATAGGAGTGAATATGAGTCTAGATCACTTGGTGGATTGGGCCGGTGAACGGGCTATGGTGTAGATCTTGTACTAATCCAAGTAATGAAGAGGTGATCTGCACAAATGAGAGTAAACCGTTAGCCTTATCGCAGGGCGGACCCCGCGATTAAGCTCCGGCGTGAGAATAAGTATACATGTTTGTCAGAGAATGTCAGAGTATGTGTGTGTGTTAATGATAGGGAAAAATGTCCCTTCGTGGGGTGTCAGAGTAACCCTTTTTATAGGCAAGCCAAATATTAGGTTTTCCTGATATTTCGCTTATTTCTGTTAGTAGGCCGAAGTGGGACCCTTATTTGGATAAGGACCCGCTTGTAATCGTGTTATGCGGATGCTAATTCTCTTCCGCGGACGCCTGCTAGTCCGCGGAAGATTTGTCACGTCCGGCTTGCTTCCTCCGCGCCGTCCAGTACGGAACTGGACTTTTCCGCGGAGAGTGTTATTTGCTTGGTTGGGCCGGGGTCCCATTGTAATGATATGACTCAGGCCCAGAGGCGGCCTGGTACACCTATTATACGTCATCAGGCGTTACCCGAAAAAGCAAAGTTTCTTAAACATAAAAATCGTAATTTTAAAAAATATAGGCTGCGGTGAAAAAAATGACCCCGTCACAACGCGCGGGTTATATGCGTTACTGTATACAGTTAACAAACGCTGAAGCAAATTAAAAAGGGTCAAAGAATTTTGGGTTGGGCCATACATCATAACAACTACCAGCCCAAGACTTCATGAGTTTACTACGTATGACTCGACACTGTTAGGTTAAACTTCGGCAACTTTAAACGAGTTTAAGTTGGAATCTCTTGATACAGACTTGATCGACTCGTTTGCGGTTACAACATAAAGCAAGTCAGACATATAATAACAACTCTGAAACGTACATTTCTCAAAATAGTACGTATAACTTGTAACTCCAGTACTCGGTAACTATTATAAGACGACATACACAAGCATGGTTAATATCATGTTTGAATGAAATGTTAAAATCACATTTTTAACTTGGACAAAGTTAGGCTTTGATACAAGAAAAACACTTTGTGGGAAATTAGTTGAATGGGTCAACCTGTGAAACCAATGCATATCTATTAAAATCTTCTGTTTGGTATTTTCCAAGCAACCGCAACTCTAACTAGTGGTGTAATAAAAAGAGAGAACCTCTATATATATGTGCCTTTGATTTAACAAAACATACAAACTTATTGTATAAATTTTCTAACACTTGAATGCGTAAATTTTTTTGATAAAAAATGTGGAAATTATATGTGCATAATATTAGAGGTGTTTATCGGTTTGGTTATCGGTTTGTTCGGTTTATTTGGTTCGATTAAAAAAATTTCAAGGTAAAACCGAAAAAGCAAACCGAACCAAATGCCAATTAATCAAACCAAACCGAGTAAACTGTTACATAATTTAAATTATTTAATTAAATAAATTTTAGCAAAAAAAAAATTTCAAGCTTACAAAGTATTTAACTATATAAGCTACATACACACTCGCATTGCTACAGTACCACCAATATTTTAATGTAACAACAATTGTATTTTAATCATCCTATAGTGAGAGATGAACAATACTCTCAATATTTTAATCCATCCAACAATTATTTTTTAATCGTACTGAGTGAAAAGAATACGTGTTAATTTCTTGAGGGTTATTATACAAAGAAGTTACTATACTTTCCCAAAAAGTTCGCCTAAGTTACTAAACTTTCATTTTGTTCACTTAGGTTACTAAACTTATGAAACATGACATTTGGGGTTACTCAACTTTGCCAAAATATACGTAAACATCATTTAACTTGTAAAATTGATAAAGGAACACTTAAAATTGATAGTCTTGATTTTGAAGATGTATACTTTGTCAATGAGTTAAAGTTCAGTCTTTTTAGTGTCTCACAGATGTGTGACAAAAAGAACTATGTCCTTTTTACTGACACTGAATGTCTTGTCTTATCTCCTAATTTTAAGTTGCTTGATGAAACTCAGATACTTCTTAAAACTCCTAGAAAGGACAATATGTACAGTTTTGATTTGAAGAACATTGTTCCTAAAGAGAGTTTAACTGGTCTTGTTGCAAAGGCTACATTAGATGAATCAATGCTCTGCCATAGGAGGCTTGGTTATATAAATTTTAAGAAAATAAACAAGCTTGTTAAGGATAATCTTGTAAGAGGACTGCCTACAAAACTTTTTGAAAATGACCAAACCTGTGTTGCTTGTCTTAAAGGGAAGCAACACAGAGCTTCTTATAAGTTCAAAGTTTTGAATCCAATTACTAAGCCTTTGTTTATGCTTCATATGGATTTGTTTGGTCCAACCTTTGTGAGTAGTTTAATGCATAAGAAGTATTGCTTAGTAGTCACTGATGATTATAGCAGGTTTACATGGGTTTTCTTTTTAACAACTAAGGATGAAACCAGTGAGATTCTCAAGAACTTTATCAAAGAAATAGAAAACCTAGTGGATAAGAAAGTGAAAATAATCAGGTATCATAATGGAACAAAGTTTAAGAATAAAGTTATGGATGATTTTTGCAGAGAGAAAGGTATTAGGAGAGAATATAGTGTAGCTAGGACTCCTCAGCAGAATGGTGTAGCTAAAAGGAGGAATAGGACACTAATTGAGGCTGCTAGAACCATGTTAGCTGACTCTAAGTTACCTACCACATTTTGGGCTAAAGCAGTTAGTACTGCTTGCTATGTACAAAATAAGGTCTTAGTAGTCAAGCCTCATAACAAGACACCTTATGAACTTTTTAGAGGTTTTAAACCAGCTCTAAGCTTTATGAGACCATTTGAATGTCATGCTACTATTCTCAATACTTTAGACAATTTAGGCAAGTTTGATGACAAGGAAAAAGGAAGAAGAAGCCAACATAGCTTTGATTGAATCATGGGAAAATACACAAGCTATGATGGAGGGTGATAGATTGCTGGCTGAGAGACTCTAAACAAGAGAGCAAAAGGAGTTGACAGATGAGGAGAAGACAAAATTATTTATGGAATTCATGTAGAAGAGAAGAAAACATTTTGCTACATTAAGAGAACAAGAAAAGAGAAATAGACCTCCTACCAAGACACAAAAGAGAAATCAAATGTCTATCTATCTTAAGCATATGGGTGGATATAAACATAATCAGCTAAAGGGCAGAAGCTATGATGAAATCCAAAAGCTGTTTGACAAGGAAATGAAGAGAGTAAATTCTTTTGTGGCTATGAATTCAGAAGCTCAAGAAATCAGTGGAAAGAAGGATGAAAGCCATTCTAAAAAGGCAAAAATTGCACAAGATAGTAGTACTAAGAGAGCAAGGGATAAACTGGAATCTGATAAGTCTAAGAAGTAAAAGACTGATGAGAATGAAGAAGTTGAAGTAGATAATGAAGCTGAGCTGAAAATGCATATGGTGATAGTCAAAGATGATGATATAGCAATTGATGCTATACCACTTGCTACCAAACCTTCAATGATTGTTGAATACAAGCTCATTAAAGAAGGAATAATTGGACATTATCAATTGATAAGAGCTGATGGAAGTTCCAAGATATATTCTTCTATGATTAAGATGCTTCAGGGTATTGACAAAGAAGACTTGCAGACTCTTTGGAAGTTGGTCAAAACAAAGCATGGTGATATAAGGCTTGAAGATGAACATGAAAGAATGTTGTGGGGTGATTTAAAAGTCATGTTTGAACCAAACATAAAAAGTGATGTATAAAGAAATCTTCAAGGATACAAAGTGACTGTTTAGAAGTTGTTTGATTCATGTAGAGTGCACTTTGTAAGGTTTGAAAATGTACATATCTTTATGTTGGTTGAGAAAAGATATCCTCTTACACCAATAACAATCACAAATATGCTTAACAAGAAACTTCAAGCTGATTATTAGGGTGAGATGTGCTGCCAACTACTTAAGCTCATGGTAAAGCAGCAAAACGGTCAATAAAGTGTTTGAATGCATCTTCCGGATAAGTGATGAAGACTTTTAATAAAGAAACTTGAAGATTCATATGATGAACATCAAGTTTAGAGGAGGATTGTTGGGACTTAAAGACTTCAAGATGATTCTTAGAGTTACTACTGCTCGGGTATATATTAGTGCTGTCAACTGTTGGTGATACTAATGAAAATTACGCTAAGTAGTTAGTACTGGTAGTATAAAGTTAATACTGCTAGTTACTACTATTAGTATAAGTTAGTACTGTTGGTATTAAGTTATTGATGCCTGTTGAAGTTAAGACTGTTCAGAGTTAAAGACTGAAATATATGCTAAGTTGTTAGTGCTGCTAGTGGTAAAGTTAAGACTGCTAGTACACAGTTACTACTGTTAGTATATATTAGTACTGCTAATACTAATGTTACTACTGTTTATGTTTATCAGTACTGCTGGTATAAAAGTTTATGCTGCTTGATTACAACTGCTAAAAGACTTACTACTGTCAGAAGGATAAAGACGGAGTAAAGAGATAAGGATTGTTTGGAGAACAAGAATACTTACAAAGATAAGTATTGAGTTATTTTTGTAAAAGATATGTATAATGTATTTGTTTAAGAGATTACGTTTTCTTTTAGAAAAGATCATGATATTTTAAGAAAGTATTGTAAGCCTTGTAGGACTCCTTGGTCTATAAAAGGAGGCTCTAGGGCATTATTTGATATACAAGTTTTCATAGTTGTGAAGTCGATTAAAAAGCTTCAAGGTTGTAAACCCTAGTACTAGTGAAGAGTACTCGTATTATTGATCAAATAATATTGGAGCGTTTGGTTATATCTGTGTTCATTCACAATTACTGTTCTATTCATTATACTTCTAGATATTAAGGTGTAGATTCTTCTTACACTTTAGTATACATACAAAGTTTCTACAACAAGTTATTTTGGATTTATCCAAGGTAATTTAACCTTAGACAAGCTAAGGAATCGATCAAGGATTGAGATCAACACACGTTTTGTTTGTGGGTATCTTACATATGTCTGGGCTTCAGGGAGGAGTAGAAAATATAGTAAAAGATTTAGAGTTAATTGATTATTTGTTTCAAATTTTATGCGTCGTGCGTTTATGAAAACATTTTAGTCTAACAAGTAGAAAATAATCATTTAGTGTTTCCCGTTCACATCAAAATTACCACCATAAACTACCAAATTTGGAATGTAAAATTATATATGATAAGACGGAATGATATAGCCGTGAATGAATCACAAACGTGAACATATATGAATTAAATGAGCTATTTGGGGGCTGAAGTGAGGGCTAAAATGGTCTGTTTGGGTGGTGAAACAGGGGCTTCAACATGGGCTGGAATTGGTAGGTTTGGGACTGAAATGGGTGACTTTAAGGGGTAGACTTAGGTGTTTGAATAGAGGTTCAAGTGGATACATTTGAGGGGTAAAGTGGGGGGGGGGGGGTAAAATGGGTCGGTTTGGGTTATCAAACACTTTATTCTTTTCATCTATCAAGAACTTAGAAATGCGGCAGCAAACACGCTTGTAGCCAAAGAAGCCTCAAATGGTCAGGTTACTGTTGTAACAGGTGTTGCACTTGGAAACCTTAAACAAAGATGGGATTTAATTCGAGTCACATGTGATCAAGCTCATGAGTTTCTTGAGTTGGTTAAACATAGAATTGGGTCTAAATGCTCTGTGAATGAAGCCACAGGATCGGCTGCTGGAAATCAGGGCAAGCCATGACACATCATCTTTCAAACAACCATGACGTCGTTGGTTTTTGATGAGCAAGTTTTAGGATGCAAGCCGATAAGTTATTTCAAAATTAGTGTGTATAACTTTTATTGATACTACACAAATGCAAATGTAAATAACTAAACAGGTTGTTAGCCTTAAAATATGAAGACTTATACGGAATTATATTAGATATTGTAAGGCGTGACACGTAAGAACTAATAATGTCAAGTTATGATAGTTA
>BQNB010147770.1:0-11112 GCA_026074375.1 Tanacetum coccineum
ATTCCTTTTCCGATTGACCTTATGCCACCCCGTTGCTCATCTTGCAATTGGACTTGACGGTTTAAAATTTTGGTTTGACGAGTGTAAAAGACTTTGATGTTTAGATCAATATTAGGTGGGTTTGAAAAAACTTGTGGAACATCATTTGACAACGTATTGACAAAACGAGTGGGAGAAGGAGTGTTTGCACGAGAGGTACCTTCGTCATTTCCATAATTATCACATCGATGTGTTGAGAGGAGGATGGTTGACCGAAGGCGGATGAAGAGGAAATGAAAGTAGAAGGACGACCTTTTTTTGTGCCATAATCCTTTCGCGTCTTTCGCTCATGTTGAGCAGTAAGAGGATACATGACACGATCTTACAAGACGTATCGATCATTTGACAACTCAGGATTTTTGGACATGACATGATTAAACAAGCGAGTTAATAACATACCGTAGGGTAGAATCAACTGAGCTTTTTTGTGACCAAATCCATTTATTTTGAAACGAAGAATGCAAGATTGTATTGCACGGACCTACGAAACAATAAAGCATATACAAAGACATGCGGAACATTGGATCCCGTTACCACCAAGACAAAAAACATTTTCACGAATTATGTCAACCCATGTCTTTATAATTGGTGTGATTTCACGAGTTAAGATTTGATTTTCCTCAACATCAATGACTCGATCATGACGGATACGAGTGACACCATCCTCCCGTTCAACTTGAACGTAAAATTTGATTCATCGAGGGAAGAAGGATTTGTTTGATATGGACCGCTCGTTGGAACACTAGACGCCAAGTGGTCAAGTGACCACTTGTCGGAGAAAGAACAATCACCTTCATAGGGAATACCAAGGATTTGACCGAATTCTTCGAGAGAAAAAGAAAAGAATTGGTTTTGGATGACAAACTCGACAAACATTTGACCTTCCAAATCGTAGTTGACACGGTATTGACTATAGAACTCTAGCATAAATCAAGGAACGATTTGCTTATTTATTTTGAGAAGACAGACAAACCCAATATGTTTAAACATGGATTCAACATATACTAAGTCATCAAAGTCTTGATAAACTACTCGAACCTCGTGAATATAACGGTTTTCAAAGAATTCAAAGGTATGTTTCAGTGGTGCGTTGTATTCGGTGGAAAATTTTGGAATATAGCTTCTAGTATTTTTGTGGTCATCGATAGTTTTGCGAGGCATTGTCATCTAAAAATTTATTCAGAATTTTATTACTGTGAACTTGAAATGTTAAACAAATTTGTTCCTAGT
The DNA here is from genome assembly GCA_026074375.1 of Tanacetum coccineum. NCBI lineage: Eukaryota > Viridiplantae > Streptophyta > Magnoliopsida > Asterales > Asteraceae > Tanacetum > Tanacetum coccineum. The sequence goes on from BQNB010147770.1 coordinate 1,270, forward strand.
GCGTTTCTATTTGCAACAAATGTGGAGTTGCGGCTAACTCGACTCTAAATAAAAACCTAAGAGTTAACCCAAACACTCCTTTATTTACTTTTGCTCATCCAAACATGTCAAAAATATATATTGGTTATATATCTTAATTGATGTTCAAAAACATTTTTAGAATGTATTAACAATGCATTAAAATATTTTTATGATGTTCCTAACGTGAGAAATTATGAGAATAAATTAGGATTTTGTTCATGTTGAATTTTTTTACCAATCACACTTAATTATGTAAATCCTAACTCTACGGGAAGCATATTAGTTATACATTGTGTTATTATAGTCCTAATTGCACATAAACATAAGAAAAATGAAAATTCCCAATTTTTGGTTTTGTGTTCAATTGAACCCTAGACTCAGATTAAGAAGAAAATAGATGGAATGACTTATAATTGATGATGTTTATGATGTTAGGATTGATTGTTGATGTTGATTGCACATTTAATTTTTGTTTTAGTTGTTGATTTTGAGGTTTGGTGGGTTTTGGTTGTGTTTCATCGCAGGTCTACAGAAAGGGGATGTGTTTGGTTTTGTGTTTAACAAAATGAGAGTGCAGATAAAAGTGGCTCATCTGGTGGCGGCCCATATCGATATTATAACCCTTGCACTTTCCTAGAATCTATATGTTCTAATTTAGTCCTTTGACTTTTTGACTTTTGTCATTTCTGTTAGAACAAGTTACCGTGTTGACAGTGGTGAATCTATGTTGATCTTGGTTAGCAAATATTTATGTTGCTTATGATTATCCTTTTTAGAGGATTTTATTTATGTTGATCATGTTTCAGGGGGGGGGTTGTCTTGTAAATAGCTTGAAATGCCAAATAACGAGTCCCGACACGCCCGTTAATGTTCAAAATCGAATCCAAGGAAGTTTAACTATAAAAGGTGTCGTGTGAATATTCTAGATCAAATGGAAAAGTATTTTTTGAGTTCATTAAAAAACACTATGAAACTTCGGGTTACATTTAAATCAGATCAAATGATTTTAAAGGAAACAACATAAAACGAAGCAACTCGGAGACCCCTAGGATTGCCTATTCCGGTTTCGGAGTCTCATTGGGGGGGGACAAGGATGCTAGTTTTTAGCAGGTATTGTCCATGCATGCACATTTGTTGTCATGTTTTTCAAAACACACATACACAAGTATTCACTAAGCAAAATATCTCTTCTTCTCTCCTCCTTCTTGCCTTAATCAGACGCCACCTCAAACCCACACAAACATTTCATTTTTGATTTTTGATCAAGAACATGGTGGTTTTAAAACATTCTGGGTTTATTTTCTATAAACGGGGTACACAAATTTAAACAACGTTTAGGTATGACGAATTCGTGTTTGGCTCGCTTTTAACCCTCTTTGTAAAGTCGCTCGTCTCAAATATTATTGTACTTTAGTTGTTATTGATGCATAGATGAACGTTGTATAAGGTCCGTTTCCTTAAAAATCTAATTTAAAATTTCAAAAGTAAATAAAAGGTATTTTATTCGTCGATTTATGAGACAAAGGGGAAAAGGATTTTATCCATTTTTTATGACATGGTTGTGAATGGTTGTAAAAACTTTTATAGACTATGTTAGCTAGTTATGTCTAGCTTAAAAATAAGCATATTCGGCTTATTTGTACTTATTGAATTTTGGGTTGGAATAGTGGATATAAGGAAAATGGTTTTGTTTATTTACCTATGATACAATATTTCGTGAGCTTATTTTGATAGCCTATTGTGATATCTAAAGAACAACGTAGCTTATTAGCTTATTTAAAATCTTAATATACTTACTTGGAACTTATATGGCTCACTGCCCAATAAGCCCAATAATCCATGGCTTATTGTGGTTCGGCTTATTTATTGTGGCTTTTTGGTTATATCTTATTTTATAATTTTTAAGGCCTAACGTAGCTTCAGGTTTGAAAATAAGCAACTATAGCTTATTTTAGGGTTAAATGTGGCCACCGACCCAATAATGCAAGCCAAACACCGAGCTGGCTAGTCCGTGAGTCTTGGCTTACGTTGTGGTTTACATCTCGAACTTATAATTACTAGTAAGTATGTTATTGGACCTAAATCGGATCTTAGAACTTAATAAATGCGTTTTGGACCTCTATTGGGCCTAAATTTATAAGCTAAAATGCTTGATTTTGGGCTTGTAACCCACGGCCCAAAAAGCCCAATAAGTCGTGGCTTATTGTGGGCTTTTTGAGGTCCGACTTACTTTCATAGCTTTTAGTTATAACTTATTTTGATAGCCTATTGTTTTGAGCTTATGAGGCTCACGGCCCAATAAGGCCCAATAAGCTGCGGCTTATTGTAGACCTTATTGTAGTTCGGCTTATTTTCGTGGCTTTTGGTTAAAGCTTATTACGATATTTAAGGCCTAAAGTAGCTTAATGACTTGAAAATAAGCTACGGATAGCTTATTTTGGGAGTTAATGGTCCACAGCCCAATAGGCTAAGCCAAACTGTGGCTTGGTCTTGGCCGGTGAGTCTTGGCTTATGTTGTGGCTTACTTCTCAAACTTACATCTATTTATAGATTTAATATTGGACCTAAATCGGATCTTGAAACTTAATAATAACTTTTTGTACCGTTATTGGGCCTTAAGGCATAATAAGAGAAAACAAGTCATTTTACATGTTTAAAACAGACTTTTGGAAAGTAAAACATACTTACTTATATACTAAATGGTCGATTGAGGAAATGCGTTTTGATAAACTTTGCGAAATAGGAATTTTGGCATTTTGTCAGAAATTGATGGATTTGAGGAAAGGTGTTTGAAATTGAGGTTTGAAAAACGTTGCATAAATGAACGGGTCATGTCGAAATTTCATAAAAATTCTATACTTAGATTTTTACTTAAAAACTTACTTTGCGACAAAATAATAAAATATTATTATTTTAATAGACCGACTAAAAGACGAAAAATATATATATTTTATAATTATAAAATATGAAGACTCTTCAAATCATTTGGTATAAATAAACGTTTTATTTCTTATAATCTATACCAATAATCATGGAAACTAAGGTTACCGAAACATATTTCTAAATATCTATTACATAGGTCTTCTTATACTACTTATCTATTTTACTTAAATAGTATAAGTATATTATACTAATGTATAAACTAGAGCATGCTATCTTTGAAACTAAACCGACAACCATCATACCACTAATAATGTTAAGGGTGACCGTACAACGCACATTTGACCTCTATGCATCAACCTTAAACACACCTTTGGAAACGTATGTCTAAAATGAATATTAACTAGATTAGGTCATGTCCGGACGTCGTTGCGATTGCTTGTTTGATCTTGATCTTTGCTACTTATCACCTTTTTGCTTAAGGTGAGTTCTCGTAGCCCCATTTTTTAACTATTTTTCGTTGGAGGAAAATGATATTTAAATCTGTTTTGAACTTGTTTTCTTCACTGTGCGAAACTTTTATCTTTTTGGACAATGCTATGTGCCTATGACTGCTATGTGAATGACATGAGATTAGTTAAACTTGTTTGTGAATCATATCTTGTTATGCGAGGCTTCTTGTGAACTTGTGGATCGTCCGTCCTATGTATAGCTCCAGCTGGTAGGCTTTAGGTGTAAGTAAACTAAGAGCTAGAACTTTAAGAAGTGTTGGTATCATTTTGGTTGTGTATCTATGGATCTATGATAGCATGGTGTTGCTATTTTGGAATCTAATCTATTGCATGTATTCACTGTCAAATTGCACAATTGTCTACCACTTAAAACTATGGCACGACAACTGGGTTTACTGTCAAACCTGCGAGCTCACCAACGTTATGTTGACCTTTTCGAGTATCATTTTTAGGTGTTGTTAATGATCAGTGAAGCCATGTGCGAGCTTTAGCAGACCTTAAGATAATACTGTATAGATTATTTTTTGAGAGACCTTGTGTTGACACTCTAATTTGAACTTAAGCATTTTGGGATTTTTATCTTGATACTAGTATCATCCCCTGCATGGAAAATTTAGTTGTAATCTTTGAGACTATGTGATGTGTTCTTTGACTTATCTTCACTCAAGTTCTTACTTGGGGTCGGAGAATGTCACGACACTTTATGGATGCATTTTAGTTTTTCTTTATGTTGTATCTTGTGTTGTGATAATCAATTCTATTTCACGCCTTCTATTTCTGCCTGAGTCAGGGTGTGACAGATACCAAAGCACTTTAACTATAACACAATATTAGAAAACACTGAGTGAGTGAAAACAAAGAGATTAAGTATGGAAATATTTTACTAAAATGAAGAAATGCTAATATAAGAGTATCTATACAGATGCTTTTCTAACTAACTCGTCTAGCTAAATAGTCTACTTAACTATTATGATTAACTGCTATACTACACAATTACATACTGTTACATTAAACTAAACACTTGTTAGGTAAAATCTTCATCTTGGAAGAAGCTGCATTCCTAAGCAATCTTTGAACTTGAGCTGTGTTTAACTGTGGAGTGTCGACACCTTAGGTTAGTTTACACTCACACACACACACACACACACACACACACACAACTCCATACTTTATTTATATATATATTATATATATTATTTATATATATATATATATATATATATATATATATATATATTATAGTATGTTAAGACTACCCATAAGCTAACCTTCCCTCCAACCTAACGTTACCTATGTTCTCCCTCGTATAGATAATGCCGCCAAGGATGATGATACAAAGTGCAGGCCGATCAACTGCTGCACCACAAGGTGGAAGGACGGGTGGACGGACTAGTAGAGGAAGTGGAAGAACTAGAGGTCGAACTGGTGATCACGATAGTGATAGGATTGATGAACAAGGTGGTCAAGTAGGTGGTCAAGATAATGATGTGAATGATGGTGTTGACGGAGTCCCTGACTTCTCCACTATCATTGCACAGCAGCTGCACAACTTGCTCCTACTATCGTTGCTCAATTAGGCAACCATGGTAACAATCAGGGGAACAATAGGAATTAAAACGGAAATGTCATCAATGACAACATCCATGGTGATGTTAGGAATGTAATTATGAACAACGGCCAAAGGGGTTATTCATACAAGGAGTTTTTGGCTTGTAACTCGAAAGAGTATGACGGGAAGGGAGGTGCTATAGTCTATACTCGTTAGATTGAGAAGATGGAGTCAGTTCAGGATATGAGTGGATGTGGAGATAACCAAAAGGTGAAGTACACTGCTGGTTCATTTTTTGGTAAGGCTCAAACGTGGTGAAACTCTCAGATCCACACACGAAGCCGAGAGACCGCTGTTAGCATGGCATAGGAAGACTTTAAGACTTTAATGGGGGAGGAATTTTGTCCGATCAATGAGATGCAAAAACTGGAAATTGAGTTTTGGAATCAAGCCATGGTCGGGGCTAGCCATGCTGCGTATACTGATAGGTTCCATGAGTTAGCTAGGTTAGTTCCTCATCTAGTTACCCCTGAAAACAAAAGGATTGAGAGGTACATCTATGGCCTTGCTCCACTGATCCGAGGGATGGTGGCAGCAACGGAGCCAACGATAATTCAGAAGGCTATGCAGAAAGCTGGTACACTAACAGATGAAGCTATTAGGAATGGATCACTAAAGAAGAACCCTGAGAAGAGAGGGAATAGTGGAGAGCCTAGTAGAGATAGGAATGTGAAGGATGATAACAAGAGGACTAGGACTGGGAATGCTTTTGCTACAACCGCTAACCCGGTGAGGAGAGAGTACACTGGTGCAGCTCCTAAGTGTGCAAACTGTAACCTACACCACTCACCTGAGTCGCCTTGTCGTGCTTGTTTTAACCGCAACCGCCTTGGGCATCTTGCTAAGGATTGTAGAGTGGTACCTAGGATGGTGAATCTAGTGAATGCTAGAAACCCAATTGCTGCCCATGGAGCATGTTTTGAATGTGGTGGTACTAATCATTTCAAGGCAGCATGTCCTAGGCTGAACCAAGCACAGAGACCAGGGGAAACCGTCCAAACCAAGTTGTGGCTAATAATGGGGGACAAGGTCGTGGGAACAACAAAAACCAGGCACGTGGAAGGGCATTTATGCTGGGAGCAGAGGAGGCTCACCAGGACCCAAACATCATGACGAGTGCGTTCACTTTAAACAATCACTATGCTACGACTCTATTCGATTTTGGTGCCGATTATAGCTTTGTTTCCACTACTTTCGTTTCCTTGGTAGGCATAGAGACCAATAACTTAGGTTTTGTTATGAGATTTAAATAGTAGTGGTCAACTGTAGAGGGATAAAACAAAGTCATTCAAGGTTTGCCAAATTAGAGGATATTAACGGTCATGTTTTTGGATATCGTACTTGATACCAGTCGGACATGGGAGTTTTGACATGATCATAGGCATGGATTGGTTATCCAAACATAAGGCTAAGATCGTTTGTCATGAGAAAGTAGTTAGAATACCATTACAAAAGGGCAAAGTACTTAGAGTCATAGGAGAAAGACCGGAAGAGAAGGTGAGGCATCTCATGAGTGCAAAAGCCAAAGAGCAGAAACAGGAAGAGATTGTTGTGGTTAGAAACTTTCCTGAAGTATTTCCAGCTGTCCTATCAGGATTACCACCTGCTCGAGAAATCAAATTTCGTATCGAGTTAATCCCTAGAGCAATACCGGCCGCAAAATCTTACTATCGATTGCCACCTTCTGAAATGGAGGAGTTTTCAGGTCAACTCAGAGAACTCCAGGACAAGGGTTTCATTTGACCAAGCTCATCGCCTTGGGGAGCACCGGTATTATTTGTCAAGAAGAAAGATGGTTCTTTTAGGATGTGCATTGATTATATGGAGTTGAACAAGCTTACCATCAAGAACCGATATCCCCTTCTAAGAATAGATGACATGTTCGATCAACTACAAGGATCACAGTACTTTTCTAAGATAGACCTTCGATTCGGATACCACCAGCTGAGAGTGCACGAGGATGACATTCCAAAGACTGCATTTAGAACTCGTTATGGACATTTTGAGTTCACAGTAATGCCCTTTGGTCTGACTAACGCACCAGCGGTATTTATGGATTTGATGAACCGAGTATGTAGACCTTATCTAGACAAGTTTGTAATAGTGTTCATAGACGATATCTTGATCTGCTTTAAGACTAGGGAAGAGCATGAATTGCACCTAGGATTAGTCTTGGAACTACTCAAGAAGGAGAAACTGTATGCGAAGTTTTCCAAGTGTGAATTATGGTTGCAAGAAGTATAGTTTCTTAGACATGTGATTAATGGTGATGGTATTTACGTAGTCCCTAGCAAGACTGAGGCAGTTAAGAATCAGGAAGCCTTAAGAACTCCGTCTAAAGTTTGTTCATTTCTAGGCTTAGCAGGGTATTATCATCGATTCATTGAGAATTTATCTAAGATTGTTAAGCCACTTACCATCTTGACTCAGAAGTGTAAGACATTTGATTAGCGTGAGGAGCAGGAATTGCCATTTCAAACTTTGAAGGATAAGTTGTGTAACGCGCCTGTTCTAGCTCTCCCTGATGGACCAAAAGACTTCATGGTATACTGTGATGCATCCGGCCTAGGATTAGTTTGCGTGTTGATGCAAAGAGGTAAGGTGATAGCATATGCATCTAGGCAGTTGAAAATCCGTGAGAAGAATTACACCACCCATGATCTGGAGTTAGGTGTTGTTGTATTTCCTCTTAAAATCTGGAGACACTACTTGTATGGGATAAATATTGTCATTTATACTGACCACAAGAGTCTCCGGCATATCTTTAACTAGAAGGAACTAAACATGCGTCAGTGTCGCTGGATAGAGCTTTTCAGCGACTATGACTGCGAAATTCGCTACCATCCTAGTAAGGCGAATGTAGTATCTGATGCACTAAGTAGGAAATAGAGAGTGAAACCTAAGAGAGTTCAAGCTATGAACATGACCCTTCAGTCAAGTATCAAGGGTAAGATACTAGCGGCCTAGAAGGAGGGCATCTGATGAGCCGACAAAAATGTAACAAGGGCTAGATGAACAGATAGAATGTAGGAGTGATGGAGCATTGTATTACCTAGATTGAATATGGGTTACTTTGAAGGGTGATGTGAGAACCCCGATAATGGATGAAGCCCATAAGTCAAAGTACTCCAGACATCTAGGAGATGACAAGATGTACTATGATCTTAGGAATATGTACTGGTGGCCGGGAATGAAAAAGGATATAGTTATGTATGTTAGCAAATGTTTGACTTATTTGAAGGTGAAGGCTGAACATCAGAGGCCATCTGGCTTACTACAGCAACCTGAGATCCCTGAATGGAAATGGGAGAGAATAGCAATGGACTTTTTTACAAAACTACCAAGGACTAGTAGTGGGCATGACACAATCTGGGTCATTGTGGACCGGTTAACTAAGTCTGCTCATTTTCTGCCTATGCGTGAGGACTATAAGATGGATAGGTTAGCTAGACTCTATCTCAATGAGATTGTTGCTAGGCACGGTGTGCCGATCTCAATCATATCTGATCGTGATAGTCGTTTCACATCAAGGTTTTGGCAATCAATGCAAGAGGCACTAGGAACCCGGTTAGACATGAGTACGGCTTACCACCCTCAGACCGACGGTCAGAGTGAGCGTACTATCCAGACCTTGGAAGACATGCTCAGAGCATGCGTCCTTGACTTCGGGGGAAGTTGGGACGTTCATCTTCCATTGGTAGAGTTCTCATATAACAATAGTTATCATTCTAGTATGAGGTGTGCACCGTTCGAAGCCTTGTACGGTAGGAAGTGCCGCTCACCGATCTTGTGGGCAGAAGTTGGAGAAGGGCAACTGATAGGGCCTGAGCTAGTGCAAGAAACTACTGAGAAGATCTCGTAGATCAAGGATAGGCTTAAAGCTGCGCGTGATCGTCAGAAAAGCTATGCAGACAATTTAAGCAATCTTCGGTTGACCCAACACTACAGATACCTTTGGATGAGATCCAAGTTAATGCTATGTTGAACTTTGTAGAAGAACCTGTGGAAATCTTAGAGAGAGTTCAATAAACTTAAGCAGAGTAGAATTGCCATCATCAAGGTTCGATGGAATTCGAAACGAGGACCTGAGTTCACGTGGGAGCGTGAAGATCAAATGAAACTCAAGTACCCGCATCTTTTTAGCTCTAGCACTAGTTGAATTTTGGGACAAAATTATTTTTAAGGAAGTGGTTAGTGTAACCCTTGCACTTTTCTGGAATCTATATGTTCTAATTTAGTCCTTTGACTTTTGACTTTTGTCAATCCCGTTAGAACAAGTTACCGTGTTGACGGTGGTGAATCTATGTTTATCGATCTTTTTATTGCTTATGTTAATCCTTTTTAGAGGATTTGATCTATGTTGATCATGATTCGGGAGGTTTGCCCCGTGAATAGCTTGAAATGTCTAATAACGAGTCCAGACATGTCCGTTAATGTTCAAATCGAATCTAAGGAAGTTTAATTACAAAAAGGTGTTGTGTGAATATTCTAAATTCATGTAAAAGTATTTTTGAGTTCATTAAAAATACTAGGAAACTTCGGGTAACTTTTTAAATTCGTGATCAATGAGTTTTAAAGGAAACCGACACAAAACGAAGCAACCCGAGACCCTTAGATACCCATAACCGGTCGAACCTTATAGGGGACAAGGAGGCAAGATTTTAGGCTTGTATGCCCACCCTTGGTACCAGTTATTCTTGTCTTGATTTATTTCACACCCTCTATCATTTTGAAAACACACACACACACTTCTTTTTCTCCTCTCCCTTTTGCTTATCCGAATTGGAACACACACACAAACAAATCATTTTTGATTTTTGA
>BQNB010147771.1:1110-16395 GCA_026074375.1 Tanacetum coccineum
TCATATTTAGAGAGAGAAAGTAGAGGGGGAAACTTAAGAAGTAAAATAATATAGAAAAGTGAAGAATACAAAAGCCTCAACCCCTCCATGGAAGCCTTGGATGGGTATTTATACCACCACACATTACCTAAGAATCCTATATTGACTATTCTAGTCCCTGTGTATGGTAAACAATGGTAATTCCGTAAATGTCATCACGTAAAGTAAATTCCTAACAATCTTCCCCTACGGGATGATATACGGAATTACTTACAATATTTTTCTAACAAGTACATAATGATTAAGAACAAAAACTTCTATGAAACTTCCAATGCTGATGATGTCTTCTGTGGTCTTTGACTTCAAGTCTGCACTCCAACAAATCATCTGTGTAGTACCTTGTAGGAGAAATATTGTAATAGGCACGAACTAGCTTCCCCCTAATTCATGCCACATATTCTTTATTTAGAAGCTTCCAAAGCTTCCCCCCAAACTAGCAATCCTATCTTGAGCAGTTTCAAAGCTTTATTACAAGGTTAGAATAATTAACTGCACAACGGAATTAGTAGGATACCACATCAAATAATACTGCTTCTTTAAGAATAAGCTTAGTGATTGATCGTTCGAGGAAAACATTAATTGGATCAGCAACGTATCTTCTCACGCTTGAATAATTCTTCTCACAACTCTTCCCCCTGGAAATTCAAATAATGCATACTAAAATTCACAAGATATCTCTTCCCCCATGTGTTTGAAGAAATGCACTCAAAAGCCACAAGTTAAAGCGTTGATTTTCTCTGCGGTTATGACATTTGTCTTCCCGGCATGGCCTAACAAAAAAGATTTTCAAGAAAGATGACTTTTTCAATCTTTCAAGAAAAAGAAAGGCAAAGATTCTTGGGTGTATCTTCTCCTTCCCCCTTGCTGGTTTTAATACCTCGGAATCAGCAAAACCTTGTACGCACATATACTTGAATACTTGTGTGAAGAATAAATTAGCTCAAATCTATCCCGTGAGAATCAACTGCTGATCAAATCTCTACTCATAAACTCTCTGGCTATCTTTTTACCAACCTCTTTATAGGCTATTTGAAGTAACCACTGATGGAGTAAACCCGATATACCAAACTTGAAACTAAAGTAAAATTCCCCGTTCTTGTGACTTAAGCTTGCACTCATGTTGGAAGAATAGTGTAGAGAAACTCCATACTTACCAATCAAAGTATGAGAGATTCTTTACCCTTTATGATTATCCATAACGTCTTCAGCGTGTGACAATGAGAACTACAATGTATCTCCTTTAAGTGATAGTTAACCAGGTCTTCAACCATCCATCCCGACTGCTGGTAACTAGTTAACCCAAGTCTTCATCCAAAATCTTAAGCCCGAGCAAGTTATCATTGAACATCATGCATCCAACTAACTATGAATGACTAAATTTCGACTTCAAGATAAAATAAGTTCATGCCTTCGTAAAATGCAACTTCAATCTCAAATAAGTGATACCCGATCAACTCTATAGTTACTTAGAAAAATTAATGTCAAATCTAGCCTTTAAGTTTCATGATTCTTTATCCAAATTGATCCCGGTCTCGGTACTTAAAAATCATCACTTTGTCGTTATGGAGCCTAAAAAAACTATTAACCACACAACCATATAACAACAAGTCTGACGTTATTTAATTTTAATTTTAGGCCAACATTTAACATAAATAATTATCCCATTCGTATGGTAAAAAGCCTTTGTAGTCATACAACTTAAAATAAAACTCAGCCCACTTTCTGTTATTAGACCTTTCACCCTAATGGCCCAACATCTCAATCACCGATCACGGCCCATTACTTGTGTTAAGATCTGGTTGTCAACAAAGACTTATACTCGATCCATACACACACAATTATTTAATCCTAAATCCCTAATATATCTCAAATTAAACTAACCCTAATCATAACACACAAACCATTCGCTACCATCCCCTCTATTCTCTCTCTTTATTCCAACATCAGATCCAAACAATTATCAAAAAGGTCAATCATCTCCTTATCCCTCTTGTTCAGAACGAGTAATACATCGTATTACTCCTTTCAATCCACACTCGAAAGTCATAGAACAAACTCAGAACATCCTTTTATTTGAAACGCTTATCTCAGTCGTCAAACCGATTTCGAATTGAAGATGAAGTAAATGACATCAAGATCTTGTAAAGGTCTCAGGTAGGTTTTCTAGATTTGTGTTTACTTGAATCGAAACAAAGATGGATTATAACATATTTTTTATAAATCAATCTTTATTTTCGTATATTAAAGAGAAGGATCGTCTTCTTATAGATCTATGATAATAATGATTCAAACCTAACAAAATCTTTAAAAGATTTGTATCAAAAGGTTAAACATTTCTGAGATTGATGTTTTTGTTCATTCGATTCTTGTTGAGAATTAAAGGAGGTGGAGGTGTGGGATTATATTATGTGTCGAAGGGTTATAGGTTTAGATTTGTAGATTTGTTGGTTGAAAATCTATGACGATGGGTTTAGTGTATAGTTGTTGGCTGATGTTGATGTTATAGATATGCTTTGATAGAGTCTGTCCTTGTTCTTCTTGTCGTCCTGTTCTTTTCTGTTCTGACTCAGTGAGTTAACCTAGGTCAACTCGGTAAATACCGAGTTGACTCAGTTGGGTCTGGTAGGCTGCTAATTCAGACCTGCTAATTCGGTTGACACAAGTAACTGCGAATTCCGACAACTCTATTAAACTGTGAATTCGGGTACTGAAGAAGTTGCCAATTCAGATCTGCGAATTCGGTTACTGAAGAAGTTGCCAATTCAGATCTGCAAATTCGGGTTGTACCATATTCCTTGCTTTTGTTGTCCTTTTTCCATCTTCACCAATTGTCTTGATGAAACCAGAAAATAATCTTGAAAAAATAAGCTAGAAACCGTTGTTCTTTCAAAAACGAATACTGTTGTGACTTAAAAGACATATAAACATATGTTGTGAGTCCCAAAAATACTAAAAAGTAGTACGCTATTGGCCTGTAATGGTGGAAACAAATCTAGAGGAATGAGACTTTTGAATATATGTCTTATGGCTTTGGAACATGGAACAGTTGAAACAGATTTAAGACCAGATAACATACCCATTTAAAAATGAGAACTTGTGACAAACATTGATAAAAGGTGACATATTTGTAACCGAGACAAATTTGAGATAACAAAAACGAGACCAACCGGACACATGATAAACCCGACCTAAGATTGGAACCGAGGCTCTTGATACCAATTAAAAGAAACACAAAAACTATGATCCAGAGGTCTTGGTGATTCAAACTACATGATAGCCAGTTTAGTGAGAGAGAGTAGTAAAAAAAAGAAACTTGATAAAATATGGAAGATACAAAAGGACGCAAACCCCTCTAGGAAGCCATAGTGGCGGTATTTTTACACACCTATTTCATAAGAATCATATGTTGACTATATAGTCCTGAGTGTGGTGATATGGTAAACATTGGTAATTCCGTAAATTTCGTCTAAAGTGAATTCCTAACAGAAAATATATACATAGATGTATAAGACATATAGATATAAGCATGCAAGTTTATCTAAGCATGGATCAATATAATAATCAACAAGATTAATGTGTAAGACTGTATGACATCTAAACCTTATTTAACATACATCAACCTAACATAGTGTAGGTGCACAATTAACATGTAAGTCATGTAAGATAACGTAAATAAAACATGATAATTTTAAATGTAATTATCATGTAAAACATGTTAGCATTTAGCATTTAGGAACATGTGTCATTTAGATAAACTAAGAGATATTTTATCTAAATTTCTAGAAAAAGACAAACGCCTTATAATAGATATGCAATTAATCGTTGAGCAACAAAATAATCATGAAGTTATATAACTGCATCATATGGGAGCAAGTTATCATCATGGTGCTTCAAAGCACATATGTGAGGTGCATGTTGTCTAGATTGACTAAGGAGAAATCTAATTTCTACTTGCTTAGTGTGCACTTATAATGAGATATAAAGTCTATCGATGTAGACTATCATTAGGAATATTTAGGAAGAGCCATTTAATCAAATTAGAGAATGATATGGATTTTCACTAGATGCTGCTCAATTCAGGCTAATAAACGACCATTTTTACGGGTTATACCACGAACCTAACTTTACTCTTGGAAGCAATTCAACCGTTAGGTCAAATTGAATTTCTAATGCAATAGATTATCCAATAGTCATTCTTATGTGAGATAAAATATAATTTCTATATTTGCCTAATAAAGTGTAGCAAAGATAAAATTTGTATTATCTTTTTATAGAGGGCCTAACATGACTCAACTAACATGCTTTAATTTTGGTTCGCATAATCCTAATCAAGATGTGTGGAATTCTAAGGTTAAATGAGAGAGCAAGCAAGTTGTTGTAGGTGTAAAAGAGAATGAGTCACTAGGAACCTAGGAGTATGCTTAAGAGTGACAATGTGTAATGCTCTATAATGAGAGTGTTCAAAGAATGCACATTTGCATGTCTTTTATGAAAGAAATCCAATTAAGGTTATTTACATGTATGTTGTATTTTTAAGCAAGTGATTCACAAGAGGAAGATGTTTTAAATCTAATGCCATAGGGCGGATTTACCTAAACCGAAGATGAATTTAGGACGGAGGATCCATCGATCAGGGAGGTACCAAATTTGGGCAAGGAATATTTTTTCTTATTAGTTGGGAGATGGTGTTGACATTAGGTTATTAGGAGATGTAAAGTCACATATAAACAGATCTTCTTAGCTTGTTAAAGCTTAGTTAACTTGGATAAATCCAAACTAACTATATGAGAAACTATAATTATGAATACTACAAGTTATGCGGAATCTAACTTGTAATACAAAGAAGAACAAAGAATACTAAAAACTTTATATATATTGATTGCAAATATTTTGTCTAGATTACAGAATAACTAACTTTGAATTGATCATTCTAACTATGTCGTAGGGTTCCTTTTATACACCAAGGAAACCCAAATGGGCTTACAAAACGCGTACAATGATAATGCATATCTATTCCTTATATATCTCATGCATATCACTTTAGAAATATTAACTATATAATACTAACAACACTAACTATTAACTAACAGTACTAACTATACTGGCAGTACTAACATTTGTACTGATAGTACTAACTAATATAACCAGCAGTACTAACTACTTAGTCTATTTCTTCAGTCTTTAGCAGCAGTATCAATCTTGAACCAACTGTAGTAAAGTAGTACTGGCAGTAGTAACTCAAAATTCCCAACAATCCTCCGCTAAACTTGATATTTAGTTGTCAATCATCAAGTTTCTTCAGTTTAAGCATCTTGGTCATTAGGAAGATGTATCCAAACATTTTACTACTCTTCAAGCATTGATTTGATGAACTTGATAAGCTCAAATGCCATAGTACTTTCTTCTTCAGCTTCTAACTACTAGTTCAGCACCTTCTCTAATAATTTCTTGATCAGTGGGTACTTTTTCTCTACTAGCATATTAATCTCCATAGGTGTACCATCCATAAACAGAGTGTGAACTCTACAATTTTCATGCAATTTCCATTTTAGTAATTTCTAATCCAGTTGATTCATCCATAGTTCATCTTTTTCATCTGGGTCAAAATTACATCCTTAGATCTCCCCAAAGAAAAAAAATCATGTCCTTCAAGAGGATGGTCTTGAAACCTTTCCTGAACTAACCTATATAGATCATTCAAGTCTTGCCTGTCAAGTCTTCTTAAGAAGGCTTGCATGTCTCCATGATAGCTTGAACTTCCATCAGCTCTAATTAATTTGTAAACATACAGGTCTTTTGCATCCACATTTCCCAGCACCTTATATTCCCAATTCATAATAGGAAATCTTCTGGATAATGGTTCATAGTTCACTTATATATCACCGAATTATCTTTAAGCTTAACCTGAGTTCTTCCTTCTCCTTCTCATACTCTGCTGCTTCTTCTTCTGTAACATTCATTACAGATTTCATTACTTTTGATTTCTTGGGTGACTTCTGTGTTGCATATGATCCTGCAACTCTTTTTAATATTTACCTGACTCCTGAACTTCTTTCTCTAAATCCATTGGTATAAAATCTTGATTTCTCTTTGTGTCTTTTCATACAACTCATGGATTTCTTGATAAGTCTTTCCTTTCAGCTGACTGTGTTTGTAACCATCTGTGTTCTTTAGATAAGTCATCATAAGATTCCTCAACTGTGTTTTAGTAGGTAGTTTACTTCTGATCTTTGCAGCCCTTTGAGCAGCTCTAAACTTCCTTTGTGTTGCTATTGTCTCTACCAAAAATTGTGCTCTTTCTTCAATGTAAAAATTGCTCTCCTCTCTCTTCTATTGGGTTCTCAGCAAATAAAGCATCAGCATCAATTCTGGCTTGAATTTCATCAAACTCTTCAGTCAAAGCAGCATTAGTAGCTTCTTCTTGTCTTTGTCTTTCTATTTGAGCTCTGTCCAACTCTGCTAACTCTTCCTCTTGCAATCTTTGAGCTAACTCTGCATCACTTTCAATTTGAGCTAACCCTTGATCTCTGCTTTTTACTTTCTTTGGCTCTTCTTCAACCAATACACTCTTACCTTTGTCTTTTGGATCAATCTTTGGAAGAGGTTGAAGTGTAGTTATTGATCTGATAGGTCTAGAAGCTTCTTCCACATTTCTAAACTCAACCCCTTTCTCCTTAGCTTTAACTTCCTTCATCTTGATCAAAGTTTGAGCCATAGCCATAGTAACATCTTCATCATCAAAGACTGTTGTTGTTGTAGGAGGAATAGATAGAGTAGCAACACTAACTTTTAGTCTAGCAGTACTAACTTGATCAGCAGTACTAACATGTAAAGGTCTAATAGTAGTTATTTTTTCAACATCAAGCACATCAAAATCATTATCTTTAAACATTGGCTTTGTCTTGTCACTGCTCTTCCCCTGTTTGGATGCATCCTCACCTAAACTTGTGTTAGTAGAAGTCTCAACTCTGCCTTTAAACAATCTCCTCTTTATAGGTTATGGTGTTCTTGCCTTTCTCTTCTTTTCTAGCCTCTTGACCCTTAATTTCAATATGTTGATCACCCTGTCTTGAGCAGTCTTTGCTTCCTCTAAGGCAAGAACCCTTTTGGTCAGTGAGGTACAAGTTTCCATCAATTCCTTAATTAGTTCCATTCTACCCTTATCACTTCCAGGTGTGTTACCTCCTGAGAGAGGTGAATCATGAGGTATAGGTGGTACATTATCTATCAATTCAAAATGATATTCCATACTGCCCTCCCCACTTCCAGATGTGTGACCTTCTGAGAGAGGTGGTTCATTAGGCTTTTCAAGCACTCTCTCGGACATAGTCTGAGCAGGAGCACCCCCCATGGTGTCTTGGTGCCTGGGACTGCAACATGTATCCATTCCCTGAGGAATGTCAACATTAGACATTGTCGTGGTTTGGGTCCTAATTATGTTATCACTGTCATGTACTGCATCTAAGCTAGTAGCAGTAGTGACAGCCCTTTCCATACTGTCACCCCCTCCTTATGGAAAACCTCATCTGCTCCAAGGTCTTAAGGTACACTAGTCTGAGGTAACTTAGTGTCCTTTTTGGTTCTCCTACGTTTTTAGTCTTTCTTTTTCTTTGATATGTAGTTGGAGATGGGAGTATTTGCTCACTGTGAGCTTCAGATTGAGGTTCATGAAAAACGGGTGGATGTGTTTCAGTTTGAAGTGGTTCTGTTTGAGGTTCAGAAACATGTGGTTATGAAGTAGAGGGTGTGGGTTGGGGTTCAGGTGGTGTTGCTGAACCTTCACTCTAGGGGCTTGGTTTTGCACCAACATGGATTCAAAAAGTGGAGTAACTTTTCCTAAAAATTTGGTACTTTGCCTTGCCATATTTGAGAAAACCTTTTTACTATGTTTGGGTGTCTCATAGGTATCATTAAAAGGTTCTGGTAAATCTTTAAGCTGGTTATTCAAAAAGAGTTGTAAAAACCTTAGATACATTAAAAATCTCTTTGGATCCAAGTTCCTCAACATACCATCAAAAATTAATTTTGAAAAATTAAACTTTTGAACCTTTGCCTAGACATTATAACAGCTGAAGGACAAAATTAGTTGAAAACTCATTCAAGCATTTTGATTTTGAACTTAATACAGTAAGGATGTTATGTATCTGTACACTTCCATTGAGGTGAGAATGAACCTTTTTGAAAAGTAAGTTTTATAGAAAGCTGTTCATATCCCATCAATGCAAGGTTTTCAAAAATTTCATCATTTGTTAGGCAGGTAATACCATCCTCATCATTAAAGAGAAGATCATTTCTCACTGATGATTTTGATATAACCACAGCCTTGTCATCAACAATAGCATGTATTTGCTTCAATGAATTGACTGTTTTAGAAGTGGCAGTATTCCAAAACTATTCAATGCAAGAAGCATAGATAGTGGGACTTACAGTAAGAGCATAATTGATTAAACATGTAGAGATGAAGTCTACTATCTAATGAAACTCAACGTTTTCCTCTGACTTTTCCAAACAAGCGACCATGTTGTGTTGATCTACAAACTTCAAATCCGCCATATAGTGATTGATTCAAGAGAATGGTTCTGGGTTTAAGTTCGTTGATGAAAATACGAGGGTTTGGCAAAGTTAATTGAGATATTATAAAGAGAGATTATGGGTGTGATTGGACCGACTGAATAAACTTGATCCTTTAAATTAAAGAAAGAGTATAATAAAAGGAAAGATCAAGAATTATCCAATTCATAGACCCCTATAAGCAAGTTGTTGGCGGAAATATCCCAACGGTAATAATTAATTAATGAAAATCTGTTATGCCCCAAACAGTATTAACGGTAACAAGCAGTACTAATATTAGCCTGGCAGTATTAACTTTTTGACTAGCAGTACTAATATTAGTCTAACAGTATTAACTTGTTCTCCAATAACTATGTAATAACATGCCTCTATTCATCACAAGCACACTAGAAATAACTAGATAGACATGTGAGAATTCATGAGGATCCATATCTATGCATAGCCTATGAATAAAAGTTAAGAACTGTTAACCAAACCAACATACCAGTTGTAACCCATTTCACTCAAGACATCCAGTTGTTTATGATCACACAAAATCCAACCCATACTGCTTGGCTTACCTGCAATGGTAGTCCAACTGCCACAATACATACCAATGCTTCTTGACAGTATTAAGTTTTGACTAACATAATTAAAAATAGCAGTATTAAGTATAACTAGCAGTACTAATCCTTGAGATATCAGATTAAGCTTCAAATTCATCTAAAGAGCATCTCCAAACCACTCATGACAACTAAGCAGTACTTAACCAAGCTTATCAGTATAAACTTTTTGTACCAGCAGTACAAAGTTTCTTCAAATAGAGAAAGCTAAGCCCAACGGTATTAAGTAATTGATCATCATGTTTACCTTCCAACTTCAATCCAAATTGCACTTGTGTATATTCGCTGCTACTTAATACACCATTACCTCCCTTGGAGACCATGCAGCAACATATTAAGCATACAAATGCTTTTCTACCAGAAAATTTAATTACTCACATCGCAAAGCTGTAGTGAGCAATCAGTACATTATTATAGTATGTATTTTGACCATCTTCTATCAATTCTTCTCATAGGAGTCTATAATGAAATTGATCCTAATTCTCTATATGCTTTGTTTAGAATGGTAGAAGGATTCTTTGATCACACAAATAGCACTCTCTTTGTCAACATGAATCTTTGTCTGCATAAAATTATATCCATAATCTAACAGCTTATTTTGGATCCAAAGCACTTGACCACAACATTAAGAAGCAGCAATATACTCAGCTTTAGTAGTTGAGTTACCCACCACAGTCTGCTTTGTCAACCTTTTGTTGTAGATTTCCTGTCTAAGATGGCACCTCATCATAATCAATGCCTTCTTCTTGTTTGTATCCTTGTGCTACCAGCCTGGCTTTGTTTCTGACTACTATACCCCTTTTATCTTTCTTATTTCTATACACCCACTTTGTACCAATAGCTTTCTTGCCATAAGGTAAGTTAACTAGGGTCCAAACCTTTTGAATCTTAAACTGAAGCAGCTCCTTCTGTGCATTGCTTCACCAGTTTCTATCATCAAGGGCCTTGATCTCTATCTTTGTGGTTCCTCGGGGAGAGGAAATAGGCAAATAAGCAGTTTTTTAAATCTTTGTGATTTGACATTCTCTACTTTTGGACGTAGCTAATCGTAGCATGTTCTCTAGAACTCTTCTTTGTCATGCCCCTTGTTTGTACTGCTAACCTTGGATCTCCAATTATTTGATCTTTAGGATGAATAGAGTGTACTCTAGTTGTGGTAATAGGACTGACAACAGTGGAAGGTTTCATGTTATTGAAATTAGCCTCTGCGCCCATACCTTGATCAGCATAAGGAGAATTGCAAGTGTCTAAATCATCATCATCATCAAAAGCACTGCCAAAAATGGCAGTATTTTAAACTTCAGCAGTATCCTCTAAATCAGGCATAAGAGGATCATTTGGAAAGGATCCACCAAGAGGAACAAATGATGGTCCAGCATCATTAGAAGTTCTTGGTGCACTAGCAGCATTAACTGGTGTGCTAACAGTATTAAAATTGTTAGTGCTGCTGGCTTTAGTAGCCTTCCCTTGAAGAAGCTCCCTATTTCACTATGCTTCAAACTCTTTTCTAACAGCATCTGATTGCTCTATATCCTCCTTCTCTTGATCCATCATCTTATTAAGAACATTCTTCAAGGCTTGTTCATTCTCACTTGTTGGTTTTTGTACAGGAGTTTCACCAGCAGCATCATCAGCTGTATCATTTTATAAGTTTCATCTGAGCTCTTGTAGCTTGAAGAGATAGAAGATCATAATGGGAACACAATATATTGTTGAGTAGACACATTCTTTTCTTCATATTGTCTAGCATCAACACTTTTCTTCAAACCTGTATCACCATTAGCTTCTTGTGGACCTACATTTTTGTTAGTTTGATTCTCTGCAGTAACTGGTTGATAGTTCATAGAATTGTTAAGGAATCAATATCAAAAAGCCAGTTAGGTCCTTGTCCTGCAACATTTGGTTTATTTTCAAGAAAGTTTACATGCAGATTCTCTTCAACTTTTCCGGTTTGAGAATTTAAAACCCTGAAAGCTTTGCTATTTACAAAGTACCCTACTAAAAACCCTTCTTCAGCCTTCCCATCAAATTTTCCTAAAGGGTCTAGGGTATTTAGAATAGTAACAAGATATCCAAAAGGTCTCATGAAACTTATGCTTGGTGGTCTGCCAATTATAAGTTCATAGGGTGTCTTGTTATGAGGCTTGGTCACTAAAAGCCTATTCAAAACATAAAAGTAGTATTAACTGCTTCAGCCCAAAATATAGTAGGTACAAGTGAGTCTGCTAGCATAGTCCTAGCTGCCTCAATCAGAGTCTCGTTCTTTCTCTTAGCAACTCCATTTTGTTGTGGAGTTCTGGCAAAACTAAATTCCATTTTTATCCCTTTTAATCTACAAAATTCATTCATTTCCCTGTTTTTGAATTATGTCCCATTATTACACCTGATTACTTTAACCTTATAGTTTAATTGGTTTTCTATTTATGTTATAAATCTCTTAAGAATCCCACTAGTCTCATCCTTAGAGGCTAAGAAGAAAACCCAACTAAACCTGCTAAAGTCATCAGTCACTACAAGGCAATATGTCTTATGGTTGATACTCCTAACAGATGTTGGACCAAACAAGTCCATATGCAACATCTGTAAGGGTTGGCTGATAGAGCTCATAAGTTTAGCCTTACAGGAAGCCTTGTGTTGCTTTCCCTTCTGACAAGCAACACAAGTATGGTCATTGTCAAAAATCTTTGAAGGAAGACCTCTTACAAGGTTTCCCTTCACAAGTTTATTCATTGTTTTAAAATTCACATGACCCAGCCTCCTATGCCATAATTTAGACTCATCAATTGTGGCTTTTGCAAACAAACAAGTTAAATCTCCAGAAGGAACAACATTCTTTAAATTAAATCTGTACATATTTCTTTGCCTGGGAACTCTAAGCAGTACTTGGCTTTCATCAAGTAGCTTAAAATCAGGAGACAAAACAAGACATTCAGTTTCAGTGAAAAGAACACTGTTTTTCTTGTCACACATTTGTGAGACAGAGAAAAGATTAAACTTTAGTTCTTTGACAAAAAACACATCTTCAAAGTCTAACTTATCTGTTCTTATCTTTCCTTTTCCTGTTATCTTACCACCTCTAGCACTTCCACCAAAAGCAACAAAACCTCCATCAATGTCTTGATAGTCAGTAAGGAAGTCTTTGTTCCCTGTCATGTGCCTGGAACATCCACTGTCAAATATTCCTTTGTTCTTCAAAGCTTGTTGTGGATTTCCCTGCACAAAAGTAAGAGAGTCAGTGTCTCTTGGGGACCCAAGCCACTACTGACTTGAGTCTGCCTTGTGGATCTATATAATTTACTCTTTTTGAGACCCATGATCCACTATTGTCTTTGGAGACATTGTTTAAATCAGTCATTTTAGGTCTCCAAACACAACCTGCTGAGGCCTTAACAGCAGTGACCCCATTTCCCTTAACAGCACTAACTGCTGTTTGCCCAGCAGTATTAACACCATTTACTCTGACAGTATTAACTTTTTCATTTGAAATCCTAGTATTTGGTGCTGTTGATTTATAAAAAGGCATTCTAATAGGTGAATGTGACTTATGAAAAGTATTTGTTCTTGTTTTTGAAACATTCACTCTATTTGTATGGGTAGCAGTATTAACTTGTTTGACTGCACCAGTTGATGCTGCTGCTCTGAAAGAGCTTTGCTTGGCAGCACTAACTGGTACTTTTCCAAACCTTGTTAAGACTGTAGATGGAACAAATTTATTTTGATGATTTATTCTCTGAGCATTGTTCTAAACTGGTCTAATTTCCCTTTGACCAGTATTCTTTCCCATATTTTTCAAAATAGACTTTTTAGCCATTCTCTTTTCATGAAAATCACAGTCTTTTATTAGATGACTATAACTGCCACAAACAAAACAGGCTTTCTTTGTAAACCCAAATCCTAACCCCGGTTTTTGAGTCATTTTCCCATTCTAATCTCTTCTATCTACCTTAGGATTTTGAGTGATTATCCTAGGTTTTTCAGCTTGTTTAGGTTTAACAGATTCATTCCTAGCATTAGTAAACTCAATCCTTTTAAGACTAGGTTTGTCTGTTGCTTGCAAATCATTAGATTGAAAAATATCCTCATCATCATCACTAACCCAATCTTCAATGATAACTCCACTAGGCCTAACATATTCAACTCTAGGCATTTCTACACTTGTATTGCTAGGTGGAGTGATACTTGTTTCAACTTCAGGCATACAAGCACTAATCTTATTTGTTGTAGGCCTAAATAGAATCATCCAATCCTACAAAAGATAGGTCAGCAAGTGAAGGCATGTAGTTCCCAGTTAAAGGAGGAGGAACATCATGATATCCATTATCCTTTTTGAACCTATCAGTTGTTTGATTGTCATCTCCATCACTTGAACGGCTATCAAACACACTATTAAAAAATTCACTACCACTTGAATCATTTTCATTTAATTGATCTCCATATCCTAGACCAGTTTTATCTTTAAAACTTATTTGACTATTAATTAGTTTATTTAAGTTTTTAGAAGATGTTTCAAACTATTCTAGTTTAGCTTTTAAATCATCTTTTTCTCTTAAGGTTTCATCTAACTGATTTTTAAGTCTAGTGATAGCATTACTTTTATCTTTTACTTCAAATTCTAAGACTACAATCTTTTCTTCATAGACGGCTTCATTTTTCTGATGAACAACTAACTGTGCCTCTACAGATTCTAGGCCTAACTGATAAGCTATAATTTCTAGATTAGCCTTACTAAGAGTTTGTCGCTGTTCATCAAACTATTTTTGAAGTTTTTCGTATGTTTTTACACAGTTTTTAGAACAAGATTGTACCTCTGTGTTAAACCCTGAGGAGTTTGAAGTGTAGGCCATGAGAGCAAACTCAGTTGGTTCATCTTGAGCTATATAACTCCAGTCATATCCCAGCCCATCTTGGACAATTAAACCATTATCCTGAACAACCAATGCATCAGAGGTCTCCACTGGTACATTCCTTCTGGTGTTGTCCTTGCTCTTATACCCTGCATCTCTATTCCTGTTTCCTTGATTTCTTGGTGCTCTACATTCCCTTGCAAAATGGCCCCTTCTATGACAGTTAAAGCATTCAACCTTAGTTTTATCAAAACCTACAAGTTCTTTGCCATTGAAGATTAACTTTCTTCCAGTCTTCTTATAAAATCGCTTAACCCTCATAAAGAGCATGGCCACCTGTATGATCCCGATTAACACTTCATATAACAATCACGAATCTAGATCAAGAAAAGATAGAGAGTTGATTTCTAGAGAGAGAAAGAAGAGAGAGAGAGAGAGTTGAGAGAGAATATAGAAAAATGAAATATTATAAATGAAATCCACTTCCTTTTCCTTGGTGGAAAAGTTACTTATATACCCTGACACATTAAGTGACGTTCGAGATATTTGACTTGGACCCGGGCTCGGGTTTTGCTTGGGATTAAACCCGAAACATATACAATATTAGATTAACTATCGAGCCCGATTCCCGATACATTTCTATTACAACGTTAACTAATTGATTGACCGAGACTTAAATACATAATGAACGAACTTCATGTTTGACTTAATATTTTGAGGCTAACAATCTCCCCCGAAGTGAGTTCATTGATGACACTCCTTCATGAGATCAATGAGATTGCTTTTGTCGTTAAGCTCATGTGGTCTTGGTCTTTCTCTTTGTTCTTTGTTGTAGGCTTGTTCCTTCATGCTTTGTGATATTGACATTGAGCCTTTGTTATTGTCTTTATCGTCTATGCCATCTTGCGATCTTGTGTCTTTGACCAACATTTTCATACTATGCCTCATCTTGAAAGCTTCAAATCAGAGTTAGCGGAAGTCTTTGTCTTTAAATCTTAAGCTTTCATGATAGATTGTCTTTGTAGAATGAGCATGAACATGTGGTAATGAATCGACTTTGGTTGATTGGGATACTGTCACCACCGTTTTAACCTGCAGGTTTACGTTAGTGATAATTGAGAAAAATAATTTGAAAATCAATCGACGTATTACTTGTAAAAGCATTTTTGTAACACATCGGGAGTTTTAAGCTTTTTATCAAAATTCATCAACCATCAATTCATTTACTG
>BQNB010147772.1:0-11236 GCA_026074375.1 Tanacetum coccineum
GTTGAATAATTCCTAAGGCTAGATCCACTATTGTATTTGGAGAGAATATTATTGATGTATCCTGGTGTTCTCCATTTACAACCTGCTGAGGACTTAACAGCAGTGACCCATTTTCCCCCATCAGTACTAACTTCTTTTACCTTATAAACCTTTTGGTTTGAAAAATTTGTTCTTAGTACTGTTGTTCTTTTGAAAGGTCTTGATGATGGTGAATAAGTTTTGTGAAAAACATTTGCTGGTCTATCACCATTCATCATGGGCTTAACAGTATTAACTTTCAGAGCAGTGCTAGTTAGTACTGTCTGTCTGTTAACTTTTTGTCTAGCAGTACTAAAATTGTTAGTACCGCTAGCTTTAGCAGTATTAACTGGATTCTTTCCAGTTCTTGTTTGTACTGCTAAAGGTACAAATTGATTTTGTCTATTTACCCTTTGAACATTGTTCCATGTTGGATTCCTCTCCCCTGTACCATTACCCTTAGACATATTTTGTTTGTTTAGTTCACCAATGCTTTAGACTCTTCTTTCTTTCCAGTTCTGCTCCCATCTTTATTTCCAGTATTCCATCCATCCCTCTTTCCAGTATTCCATCCATCCCTCCTCCTATTATCCTCCTTTGTTCTACACTCTCTTGCAAAATGCCCTGTTTTGTGGCAGTTGTAGCATTCCACTTTTGTTTTATCAAAACCAACAGGTTCTTTTGCATCAAACTGTAGCTTTCTACCAGTCTTCTTGTAGAACTTCTTTATTCTCATGGAGATCATTGCCACTTGCCATTTTAAGTCCATTTCTTCAAGGTCATATTCATCAACCTGGTCTAAGTCCTCATGATCCAGTTGAGGAGTACTTGATTGACTTGCAAGCAAGGAATATGATGAAGTTTGTTCAAGCTTTGAATTTTGACCAGAAGTATTGGAAACACCATAAGCGGTACTAACATCATTAGTACTGCTGGTGTTTTCAGAAACAAATGCTATATTTTGCAAGTTGGAAGATGATGCAGTAGAGCCTTTTACATCATTTTCAAAGACTCTTAGATTGTTGTACAAGTCATCAAAACTGAGACTGTCCATTCCTGGTTTGTTCCTCATAATTAAGGAAACTTGTAACCAAGCAGAAGGTAGAGATCTTAGAAATTTCTGATTTGCATCTTCAGTAGATACACCTGCTCCATGAATCTCTAGCTGACTGAGAAGACTTTGGAATCTCTCATAACCTTTGTGTATCCCATCTATGTTGGATACAGTGAATCCTTCAAATTGTTGCTTCAAGATGTACTTCTGCATCTTTTTGGATTCATCATTTCCACCAAATCTGGATTTGATGGCATTCCACATTTCTTTTGCATCAGTCATCTTATGGAATTTAGCTAGATGATCTTCTGGTATAGCCATTAGCAAGGTAGTCCTAGCTTTTCTTTCTCTTTCTCTGATCACCATTTCTTCTGCTATTTTAGGAGGCAAAATTTTAATTTGTCCTGTTGTATCCATTGTGACTGACACAGGACCATTCCCATTTTGGATTACCTCCCAAATTGGATAGTCTGTATGAGCCAAATAGTATTCCATCTTCATAGCCCATATATCATATTCTTCCTTTTTGAGAATAGGCGGCTTAATGGTTGAGACTGTATGAGGAGTATGTTGTTGTGTTGGTGTTTGTTGTGTTGCTGGTGGAGGTGGTGGTGGTGGATTCTCATCTTGTGTGTCATACATGTTTAGATTTGTTGATTGGAGATGAATAACTATCTGTTCTTCTTATGCAGAGTTTCTCAAAGCTCTGATACTAATTGAGGTTCTTACAATTACTGAATGGATCTTTGCAGCCTATAAAGGATGATAGCCAAGATGTATAAACACAACTGACTATGTAGAAACAATGACTATGAATACTATGTGTTAATGCAGAATCTTAACACAGGTACTAAGAAGAACAATGAACAACTGAATAACAACTTTGTTAATGTGTTCTTGAGGATTACAGATTGCTAACTATGATATATCACAGATTGCTAACTATGATATGTATGTTCTGTATGATCTTGTGTTGAACTCTCATTGTCTAACTATGCCTAGGGTTCCTTTTATATCATAAGGATAACCCTAAAAGGCTTACATATCTTTCTGACAAATATCTCAAAAATATCTTTTAAATATCTTTAAGGTTGGCTTGCATGCGAGCTGGGTGTGGTCATCGGTACTATCTACATTTACTATTAACGGTACAACTAACAACAGGTTACTAACTACATTGTACTGTCGTACTGAAGTATAACTGTCGGTACTAACCTATTTGTACTGTCGGTACTAAGTTAATAAAACATTATTCCTAACAAAATACATTTGCCATGATAATCTGAAATCACATAACAGTATTTAATAGTAATTCATATTAGAATATTATTATTATTAGTAAAGAATAACAGTTCTGCGTAATTATATGCACAAACCGACTATGCCTTTCCAAACAAGCCTAATAGTCAAACATATCTTGAATATATAAATAGTATTTATATATAACCGCATAACAATCCATCACCCAACCGTGCAAAAACAATCCAAAGAGAAAACATCTTTATGTAGAACCAATGGCATGAGGAAGTCTTAGCGTGTGTTAGAGTTTATAGATTACATTTTCAAAACCTCGACCTAGTGTTGTAATAAACCTTAGGCTTCTTGACTAACATCTGTAACACCCCCTATTTTTCAGTATGCGCAGTCGGAATCCAAAATGGGCATTACTCGAAGCAACAAAATACATCCAAGATATAGAAAATGACCTAAAAGAGACGGTTACAAAACATGTGTTTCCACTTATTTAAAATCAAAGTGAACCCGTTTAGTCCTAAAACAATCGTAGCCAAATGCATCACAACATTTTGAGAAAGTATTTTGTTGTTTGAAATTTAAAGACATTGGGATTTATGAAAACAAGGAACACAATTAGGCGAAATCTTCAGACATAAGAAACCACACGCGCACTATCAAGACCATCCACGTCCACTCAATTGCCGAATTCATCTTTGGGTTACCTGAGATAAAAACATGCTAAAAAAAATCAAACAAAATTGTTGAGTGAATCCACAGAGTTTATAAACAATGAGTATAAATCTTTGAACACAAGTGTAGTTCTTAGGGAAAGACATTGAAACAAATACAATGCATTAATTTCATTTCACGCATTAAGCTCATGGAGCATTGAACATTAACCCTACATATTTATATATGCTATAGATTTTCCCCCAAAACAAGGTATGATTGCCGCATACCTACTCGTCTCTATACAAAACGTCCATTTGACAGGGTGTTCACAAATGGATCCATACCCCAGACGGGGTTGTCAAACCCAATAGATCTATTTAATGCACAAGCGTTCTACTCGCTGGGTAATTACGTGTTCAAGAAATTAAGGACTTTGGCAATATCTACTCATGCGGTAATATCTTCATAATCGGGTTTTCAACATACCATATAAAATCACATGTGTTGTTTGATTTTTAAAAACAGCATGTATCACCCTCTGCGGGTTATAAAAACAATCAAAATGATTTTTAAATGGTGAGCTATGAACTCACTTTAAAGCAAAAGTAATCCAAGCAAACAACTCAACACAAAGCAAACAACTTCACGTCTCAACCGCAACCTATATTATATATAGCGGTACGTGACTACGAAAAAATATAAATTAATAATATGGCATACTTGCATATTAGCTATCACATATATATAATTATATACCACGAATCTCCAAGTGCGACATAAATTGTTTATTTCGACGCACCAACAAGGGTACACATTTGTAAATGAGCGATTATTCATATTTATCTAAAGTTTCTAACTTAGAAAGTTGCCAAAAGTAAGATAAATAGAATCAAAATAATATTTCATCGTTATGTTACTAACTTAACGAACCCTTTGACATAAAAAGACCATACTCGAGGTTTACAACATCTTTGACTTTTCATAGTCAAATTTTCGTACTTGACTTTTCTTACAAAATTTTACCCAACTTTACTTAGTCGTAAAAGCTTCATTTTTAAGAGTTATGTGACCCATTTTATATCAAAACGAACGCAAGAATACACTCTATCATTCCCTAAAACTTAAAATAAGTTTGAAAAACTTTTCGACACGCCATACGGCTGTCGAACTTTCTGCTCTAAAATGGCCAATACAAAACCCATTAAAACATCATTTTTCACATCCCACATCCTCAAAAATACACTTAGCTATCCTATCTCCATCCACTAGACTCATCAAACTCACGACCAATCGACTAATACTTATTTGACACTTTCGCACTTGAATCTCTAGTAACAATCATATATACGCAATATAACATATATAATAACTATGCGACAAGCTAAATAGTATACTTACAATCAACTCGACACAAGTAATTAGTTCACAAAACTTTTCCTTTTGGCTTCCCTTTTTTGACTGCGGCTCGAACTCAACCCCAAAAAACACAAACCACAACTGTTTATTTAATCCTAACTTTCACCAACAGGGGCAGAGTCAACTACTTTTAAACCCAAATCTACTCAAAAATCTTTAAGAATTAGCTCAAATCCAAATTTTGCAAAATACTTATTGCATGTCAAAAATTCTTAGTGGGATATGTTTATCTTAGTGTGGGGATGAATATTTTACAATCGGATCGCAATGCATGCAAGTCGACGGTGGTTTTTATTTGTGGTGTTGGCTCGTTAGACGCTAGGAGGAAAGGAGGAGAAAGATGAAGTTTTTATTTTGTAAAAATGGTAAAGGTGTGTGTTAGTTATATATATAGGGGAACACTTTGGGCTTGCGACACATTTGGTCCTTAATCTTCCAAAATATGAAAATAAAAATTACAAGGGTGTTGGTTTCGGTTTTATAACCGACCATTGGGCTCGGGTCAACGACTCCGTAAAAACTTTTCTTCTGTCAAACCTTATTTAGTTTAAAACATTTAATAAAAAGTTAAATCACGAAAATAACGACTTTAGACACGGTTTTTATAGGAATACGGGAAAAGCCGTAAAACACCAAAAATAAATATAATCGTGTTCTCGGAGTAGAATATAATTTTTTTCTAAAATTTCTTAGACGCTTAAACAAATAGAAAAATTTGAAGCACAACTTGTAATTACCTAATAATGGAAATTTTCACCAAATCGACTAAAAACATAACAACCATATCCAACTATATAATAAATTAATTATCATGGCTCGAAGTAAGTATTGACATAAAACTTGGGTTGTTACAATTAAAATTTTCTATTTACGTCTACTTTCACTTCTTACGACGTCTAACTCGTTTTAGTTTTCATTTTCTATCTGAAGAAAGCTCAGCAGTTGGAACCTATGCTATATGTTGGTGATATAATTCAGAAAACCAATCCTATTGTGATCCCTGACTCAGAAGAGACCTTAACACTTGCTGAAGAGAGTCGTTCAAAAATGCTTTTAAAACATAAGGATAATATGATGCAAGAAAAGATAAAACAAATTGATACCACACCAATCGATTATGCTGCTCTTAATAAACTTTATAAAGATTTTGAAACACGGTTTGTTCCACAAATTGAATTATCTGAACGAACAAGGCCATTTGGATCGCGATAACTCTTGAGTTCCTCAGAACCCGATCTTTCTGATAGACCCACCAATGTTGAGGTTCCTAAAGAACTTCCAAAAGTCAGCATGGTTAATACGAGTTTGAAGAAACTTAAATACCATCTTGCTAACTTTGATGTGGTAGTCAAAGAAAGAACCACGCCCACAGCTATCACTGAGGGCACGTAGGGTTTCGAACATACAAAAGCTTGTTTTAGGGATGAAATAATTCCATTTGTAAAAGCTCTGAAGGACTTATTTAGTACATTCAACCAACAATTGGTTGATGAACTTGCTGAAGTCCAAAATGTCTTCTATCAAATGGAACAGCTGAGGACAACAACGTTGTAGAGTGCAAAAACAAATGAAGTTAGAACAATGAATCAATCTTTGAACGAAAACGAATGACTCTTGTACCAAGTGATGAGTAAAGATATTGTGAACTTGATTGTAAATTCCTTTATGGATTTTTGCCTCTATGAATATGCATGAATGTGAAAAGTGTCTCAAACTTGAGACTGAGCTTCAAAAGGATTTTGTTGTAAAAACCGAGATGTATGTACGAGTTAATACAGTTGCAAAAGGTTTACCACTCCTTATGAAAATGCATTGCATTTTGTTAGAAGTTACACTCTACTTAATCAGGAAATTTTTCAAAGGGACAATTCTATTTCAAATCAAAGTGCTCCAAGTTTTGATCAATTGTTTGAATTAAATGAATTTAAAAGCTCAAGTCCCAAGAGAAAAGACAAGGTTCCATAAGAAAGTTGAAGGACAGAAAATGTAAATCTCTCAGTGGAAATATGGATAAGGATAAGATCAAACAGGACTTAGAAGAGATTGAAACCATAAATATTGAATTGGATCATAGGGTGACAAAGCTTATTGCTGAGAATGAGCATTTGAAACAGACCTATAAGCAACTTTATGACTCGATTAAAACACAACACGTTTTCAATCAAAATAACCAATGTGACTTCACTAATCAAGTCAATCAAAAGTCTTTGGAAATTTCTGTTTAAATGCTTTTTCTTCTGGAAAATGTTTTGGTAATTACAACTCTCAAGGATGAATTGAGGAAACTAAAAGGAAAAGATTTAGCTAATAATGAAGTTACACATCATTCTTGTGATCCAGAGATTAATACGGAACTATATAACCCCTAAATTAGTTGAACAAAAGGCATCTCACTCTGCTATATTAAGCGACACTCAGGAAGAAGCTGCAAGTTTCTTAGAAGGATCGTAGTCAATCATATGTAAAGCAAACTATCCTCTAATCCAACGCTAGAATCTCCCTAGTTTAATGTTAACTAAACTAATTCAAGAGATTCCTTGCCAAAATTGTATCAACAATTCTGGTGAAACATTAGTGGTTGTCACCCTAAAGAACAAGGACAAAAGAGTTAGATTCACTGAGCCCGTTACATCCTCAGGAAACACGATCACAAAAACAGCCTTTACATCAAACCTAGTTTCTAACAAACCTATGTTGTCTTCTACAGGAGTAAAACCGTCTACTAGTGCTAGCGGATCACAGCCTTCAGGCAATATAAAGAAAGATAAGATTCAGGAAACACCAAGTAGTACTCAGAAGAATAAAGTAGAAGCCCACCTTAGGAAAGTTAAATATAGTTTGAAAAATAAAGACTGTGTTGTTGCACCTAAAGGAACTGCTAATGTGCAGCATTCCAAGCTTAATGCAAATTATGCACTTAAATGTGTTAAGTGTAATGGTTGCATGCTTTCTGATAATCATGATTTGTGTGTTCTTGATTTTATCAATGATGTGAATGCTCGTAATAAATCTAAATCTGTTAAGAAAAGTTCAAAGAAAAAAGTTTGGAAACCAACAGGAAAAGTGTTCACAAATATTGGATACATTTGGAGACCTACTGGTCAGACCTTCACTATAGTAGGAAATGTGTGCCCTTTAACTAGGATAACCACAACTGCTAAAGTGCCCCTTAGGAAACCTACTGCTCTAGAAAGTGATACACCTAAGCATGTGGTAACATTGTTTTACTTAAGGAAACCTAAGAAATCTAAAAATAATGTTCCCGTTAGCAAACCTAAGATTATTAAATCTATAACTGCTAATAAAAAGGAACTCAGTAAATCTTGAGGATCTATAGTTTTTTATGTTCCATCTTCCTTTCTTGATGAATGCAGGTCGTCCAAATTGTTCTATGGTATTTAGACTCTGCATGCTCTAAGCATATGACCAGAGATCGCTCTCAACTCACCAATTTCGTTAATAAATTTTTGGGTACAGTCAAATTCGAAAATGATCACATGGCAAAGATATTGGGATATGGTGATTATCAGATTGGGAATGTTATGATATCAAGGGTTTATTACGTAGAAGGACTTGGACACAACTTATTCTCCGTTGGGCAGTTTTGTGATTCGAACCTTGAAGTTGCTTTTCGTCAACACACCTGCTTCATTCGTAATTTAGAAGGTGTTGATCTATTGACTGGATCTAGAGGAAACAATCTGTATACTTTGTCTCTTGGAGATATGATGGCGTCCTCTCCTATATGTCTCTTGTCAAAGGCCTCAAAGACTAAGTCCTGGCTATGACACCGACGTCTTTCTCATTTGAACTTTGGTGAAATTAACCATTTAGCTAGACATTGTCTTGTTCGAGGTCTCCCTAAGCTAAAATTTGAAAAGGACCATCTGTGTTCTGCTTGTGCAATGGGTAAAAGCACGAAGAAACCCCATAAACCTAAATCTAAAGACACCAACCAAGAAAAACTCTATCTTTTGCACATGGATCTTTGTGGACCAATGTGTGTCGCAAGTGTAAATGGAAAGAAGTACATCCTCGTCATTGTCGATGATTACTCTCGATTCACATGGGTTAAATTTTTAAGATCAAAAGATAAAGCTCCAGATTTCATAATCAAGTTTCTCAAGATGATCCAAGTGCGACTTAAAGTAACTGTCAGAAGAATAAGAACAGATAATGGAATTGAATTTGTTAATCAAACTTTGCGTGAATATTATGAGAAGGTTAGAATCTCTCATGAAACATCTGTTGCTCGCTCTCCACAGCAAAATGGTGTCGTTGAAAGATGTAATCGTACGCTAATTGAAGCTACCCGCACAATGTTGATTTATGCAAAAGCTCCGTTATTCTTATGGGCAGAAGCAGTTGCTACTGCATGTTACACCCAAAATCGTTCCATCGTACGTCTTCGTCATAGAAAAACACCATATGAGCTTTTACATGACAAACTTCCTGACTTATCGTTCTTTCATGTATTTGGTGCACTCTACTATCCGACTAATGATAGTGAGAACTTAGGTAAGTTACAACCGAAAGCTGATATTGGTATTTTCATTGGTTATGCACCCACGAAGAAAGCATTTCAAATTTACAACTGACGTACCAGAAGAATCATTGAGATAATTCATGTAGATTTTGATAAGCTGACTGCGATGGCTTCTGAACACAGCAGTTCAGGACCCGCACTTCATGAAATGACTCCTGCAACAATCAGTTCAGGACTCGTGCCAAACCCTCCTCCTTCAACACCGTTTGTACCACCTTCAAGAACTGATTGGGATATATTGTTTCAACTGCTGTTTGATGAATTGCTCAATCCTCCACCAAGTGTTGATTTCCCAGCCCCTGAAGTCATTGCTCCAATCGATGAAGTAGTAGCTCCAGAACCCGTTGTCTCAACCGGTTCACCTTCCTCAACAACAGTTGACCAAGATGCACCATTACCTAGTAACTCTCAAACAACACCGAACTTAACCTCCCGTCATTCCTAACGATGTTGAAGAAGACAATCATGATATTGAAGTTGCACATATGGGTAATGATCCGTACTTTGGTATCCCAATTCCAAAAGTTTCTTCTGATCAATCTTCATCGTCGGATACTATTCATATAATTGTGCATCCCGATCACCAAATTTCTGAACACAATAGCAAATGGACTAAGGATCACCCACTTGAAAATATAATCGGTAAACTCGTTAGACCAGTTTCCATAAGGCTGCAATTACATGAGCAAGCTCTTTTCTGTTACTACGATGCTTTCCTCACTGCTGTTGAACCCAAGACGTATAGAGGTGCTTTAACTCAATCTTGTTGGATCAAAGCAATGCAAGAAGAGCTCAATGAGTTCGAACTACTTGAAGTATGGGAGCCCGTACCCCGACCAGATAAAGTTATGGTTATTACTTTAAAGTGGATCTACAAAGTGAAACTAGACGAACTGGGAGGTATTCTAAAGAACAAGGCTCGGTTAGTATCTCGTGGTTACCGTCAAGAAGAGGGAATTTATTTTGAAGAGTCTTTTGCTCCGGTTGCAAGATGAGAGGCTATAAGGATTTTTCTCGCGTTTGCCGCTCACATGAACATGGTCGTCTACCAAATGGATGTGAAGACTGCATTTCTGAATGGTAATCTGCGGGAAGAGGTTTATGTTAGCCAGCCGGACGGGTTTGTGGATCCAGATAACCCCAATCACGTGTACAAGCTAAAGAAAGCTCTTTATGGGTTGAAACAAGCTCCACGCGCGTGGTATGATATGTTGTCTTCATTCCTGATATCCCAAGACTTCTCCAAAGGCTTAGTGGATCCTAGTCTGTTTATCCGAAGGGACGACAAGGAATTACTTCTGGTACAAATATATGTCGATGATATTATCTTTGCTACTTCTACACCTAAACTTTGTGACATATTTGCTAAAATCCTGTGTTCAAATTTTAAGATGTCAATGATGGGCAAAATCTCATTTTTCTTAGGACTACAGATTTCTCAAAGTCCCAGAGGCATCTTTATTAACCAGTCAAAATATGCCCTTGAATCATTAAAGAAATACGGTTTTGACTCTTGTGACCCAGTGGATACTCCCATGGTGGAGAAATCCAAACTGGATAAGGATAAAGAAGGGAAAGCAGTGGATCCGTCACACTATCGTGGCATGATTGGCACCCTCCTTTATCTCACAGCCAGTAGACCTGACCTACAATTTGCTATATGCATGTGTGCCCGGTATCAGGCTCGGCCTACCGAAAAGCACTTAAATGCGGTAAAAAGGATCTTTTGGTATCTAAAAGGAACCGTACATCAGGTACTATGGTATCCGAAGGATTCTTCGATTGCTCTAATAGCATTTGCAGATACGGATCATGCTGGTTGTCAAGATACACGCCTTAGCACGTCTGGAAGTATGCAACTTTTGGGTGATAAACTTGTTAGCTGGTCGTCTAAAAGGCATAAAAGTGATGTGATATCTAGTACGGAAGCTGAATATATTGCTTTGTCCGACTGTTGTGCTCAAATCCTTTGGATGAGATCATAGCTTACCGACTATGGCTTTGGATTCAATAAAATTCCAATGTACTGTGATAACAAAAGCGCTATTGCCTTATGTTGCAACAACGTTCAACACTCTAGATCCAAGCATATAGACATCAGATTTCACTTTATCAAGGAGCATGTTGAGAATGGGGTGATCGACTGGCAGACATCTTCACTAAAGCTCTTGGCCAAAATAGAATTGAATTTCTAATCAACAGGGAATGCTAAGTTTTACGCCGGAGACTCTGAAACAATTGGTAGATGAAGTTGATGAATAGTAGTGGTACCTATTCAAATATCCTGTATAATA
>BQNB010147774.1:0-14162 GCA_026074375.1 Tanacetum coccineum
CAAAGGCAAAGCGGACAAAACCGAGCACAGGAATGAAAAGAGCACGAGATTACGAGTTCGACGGTGCCTTCATATTTTATTGGGCCAGCCCGACACCATTTATATGGATCGGACCGACCCATATTTATTATAAGTAGCTACAACATAACAACAGCCCACAAACCCAACCCATGATTGCAAGACCAGGCCCAACAATGAATATATACATTTGGCCCATGAGCAAGTAAGAAGAGATGAATTGAGGGCCTATGGTGGCTTACTGTTGACGCTATAAAGAAAAAAGAATACATAAAAGAGCCGCAGGGGAGCATCTATCTGATATATATCATTTTGTTTATATTTTTTTTATATTTATTATTCATAGTTGAGGAATAGATAGAGTAGTAGCGAAAGATCTTTTATTTTTCTTCCGTGTCTTATCTTTGACTTTCATTTTCTTTCTTTTTCAATTCGTAGGTTAGATGGGGGATTTATCTTTCGTCTCATTTTTTTGTTTTTTTTGTTTTTCTTTTCTTTCTTTCGTAGATAGATTTAAGTAGCAGGTAAAATATAATAGATTAGTTAATTCATATTATGTAATTTTCATTTCCTATTGTATGTAACAGTTTGGGGTTTAAGTCGAATGCGCCGTTTGATTCTTTGGATTATGATTTCTGGGTTCGAGGATTGTTATTTGATGATTCGAAATTTGGTGAAGTTTTTTTTTTCCAGATAGTTTGGGATTTGAATTTGTTTTATTTCGGTTAATAACTATTTCGCGATTCGCTTATTAGCTTGGATAGATTTAAGTTTGTGTTCGGATGTGGCCTTTAGTTTTAGTAAATTAGTTTTGGTATGAATTTTTCGAATGATATCGTAGCTTATGGTTTGGATTATAGTTAGATTTTTGTTGGCTTATTGTTTGATGAGATCGGTCCAACTCATGAGGCGAGGAGATTACGGGTTGTATAAGCTAGCTTATTGCCTAGGTTTATAGCTTAGTTAGATTTTACTAGCTTATTAGAGAATAAAGTTTAGATACTTTATAATCTATTAAGTAAATAAAGTCTAAATAAGAAATATACTTAGCATTATGTCTAGTTTATATAATCGGGTGGTTTCATTCTTATCGGTTTCGTCATTCGGGTTCTACTTCTTTTCCCTTTTCAATTATTAGTAGTTTGTAGCTTATTATTTTGTTTAGAAAATTATGCTTATGTTTATTAGTTTAATTGATTTTAGTTTAGTTGTTATGAGTAGCGAGTAGTTTATTTTATGCTTGTTAAGTGACCGTGAATGGTGAGTTAAGTGTGATTAAAAAGGTTTAAAAAAAATTAATAGTCATTAGAATTTTTCAAATTTAAATATCGTCATTTACTTTTAATGCAATTTAATTTCTTGTCATTTATTTTTAAGCATTTTATTTTACTTGTCATTTAATTTCTTGAACCTAAACTCACACTTGATGAACTTTTCACGTCACTTAGCAAGCAGATTTGTCATCTATATCTTTTAGCTTAATTTTAGTATAAAACTTGTAGTTTTAAACCTTAGAATTAATATTAGTTTAATTTTTAGTATAAAAATATTATTGTCATTGTCGTTTATTGTTATTTAGCGAGCATGCCCGTTTTAGTATTATTTTAGCTTTATTATAATTTTTATATTATATTTTTAGTTTAAAACCAAAACCAACATATTTGCCATTCAAGCATCAAACGAAACATTCTCGTGAATTTCAATTCATCTCTCACCGTGGAAACGACACTCGGAAGATAGACTATTATTTTTTCTAAAGTGATTTTCTTATCTAACGGGAAATACTCTCTATACTATTACTATTTGGTATTTTATATATTTTATTATATATATTTATATACAATCAGTCATCCACATACTATTTAATTCTATGAGCGGTCATGTCTATTTAGGAATTGTGTACTATAACTGATAATATTTATTGTGGTAACATTGACACCGACTTGTCAGCAATGAACTTTTATAAGTGTCATGTATACTTTATAAAGGGTGTGGTTGTGAAAACATATACTAACATTGAAATATAAATATATTACAAGATACACAATGTTTATTAGCAAAAAACTTGAAAATAGTAAACAAATTAAAGATACAAATATGTTACCTACTAAAAAAATTAAACCAACTACTAAAAAACTGGGTGTATTGATCATTCAGATGATGAGAGCCATATTGTTGGGAGTTATATTGTTCATAACTGTTGGGATTCTTGATTTGATGAGATAAAGTGAATAAAAGAATGAAACAAGATGGAAACAAGAAGGACCAAAATTGTCATCATGAAGTTTTACAAGATGTAGAAGAAAATAAAGATTTAGTCAAAATAAGATAAGAATGAATATTAATGAGAAAATAATTAATTGATTCTCTCATTAGTATATTAATTAGTTTCCTTGTAAGCCTATGACTCCTTATGCTATAAAAGGAGGTCCATGCATTTAGAAAAATCATTCATTGCATAGTCGATTGATGAGAGTCGAATAGTAAAGGGGGGTGTGTGTACACCGTAGTTAGTAGTTAGTTAGTAATAGACATATTATAGATGTCTATGTAGTAGTTAGTGGCCCCAAGTTATAGTTGGGGTAATAGGGAAATCGTTCAATGAAAAACCTTGTTTGATAATATTGCTTTCTTATAATTTCGCTGTGCATTCAATATTATCTGTAAAACTAATCCTAGATGGGCTAAACGATTCTCCACAATTGGTATCAGAGCCTCGTGGCTCTTGATCTGGGATTCTACAAGGTTTTTGATCGTGTATTGGTGAAGAAACACGAAGCAGAATTAGTAACAATTTAGTGACAGAAAAGTGTCGCTAAAAGAGGCGTCGTCTGGATACTTAAAAAAAGTATTCACGATTAATACTGCTATAATCGTTTCTGCTCCTGTGAAGTGTTCGTGTACAGCAGGTATATATGTTTCTGATCGTATTTATTGAAGCAGCATGTTAGGGTTTGGTCTGCTAGTTTGAGAGTCACAGCAAGTACACGTCAAGAAGGATGCTGTTTCGGTTTATACAGCAAGATTCAAAAAGAAGATGCAGCAGGTGATTACTATTGGTTATTAGCAGATTTGTTTATGGCGGCATAGATTAAGAAAAGAAGGTAACGTGTTTGACTGCGTGAAATATGGAAGCAGTTGTGATTTGATACGTAATTATGGGAACAAGATTTCATATAATTTATAAATCCCTGATTTTTAGGGATTTTATGTTACTCCATATAAAGTTTCTTTGTGCTGCTGGATTGGTCAAAGGTATATTAATGCTGCTATATATTCAAGGATATTACTTAGTGCTGCTAATAGTAGTTGTTGTTAGTGCTGCTGTGTTGTTACTTGATACTAATGGCCAAGAACATTAGTGTTGCCGAGATACAATTAATACTGCCAACAGATTATTAATGCTGCTATATATCTTTGGATGGTTCATGTTAGTGCCGCTCATAAAAAATTAAAGCTGCCAGTACTAAAGTTCAAAGATAAGTTTACGCTGCTAAGTGTATATGTGTTAGTACTGCTAGGTGTGAAAGCAGGTACTACTGTTTGGTTGATTGGATGATTAGTACTGCTAGCATGCTTGATTTGGTTAGTACTGTTCATTGGTTATTAGTGCTGCCAGTTTTGTGAGTTAATGCTGCTAGCTTTGTCCGATGTTGGACAACAGACTAGTTTGGATCTCGGATGAAACTATTGTTCACAATAATTTATTCTTATTGATTTTGTGGCTTGGTTTTGAGATTTATTAAAGAGGTGATTACGAAGACTATTAAATATTGCTTATTTGATGTTGTAGTTGAGTTTCACAGGTGCGTGTTCTTATCATATCTTAAAGTTGTGGTTGGCTTTAAAGATAACTTGTTCGTGCTTACAATGGTGTGACGAAGACTTGTCAAAATCTAGAAAAGGTGTGTGATTTTTCTTATAGGTGCTCAATGCTCACATTTGCTATCACTTAGTATGTGTCTCATAGAAGATGAGGATTTTGTCAAGAGGTTGCGGTCTACTTATATTTCACAGATTTATTTATAAGTTCGACATCACATGGATAGTGCAAGACATAAAACACAAGTTTGAGAGATTCTAATTCTTCATCAAATTCATTATACTTATTTTTATTTATCAGTAATCACTACATAGAGCCTACAGAGTTCGAGATTCAAGAGATGGTATACATATTGGTTTCAGAAGAAGCTTATTGATTAAATGTTTAACCATCTACATGCACCACGGAAGGGGAAGTGTTTACAAGTTACATATCTACAAGAAGACCCCTATTGGATGATTACAAAAAGGGGAAGAAGACTACAGAGATATGATTTGCAGCTTATTATGTGTGGTGACATAGTCAAGGATTCTAATTCTTATCTTAAGTCAAGGGGAAACATTGAAGATTCTGTTTCATTTAAGGAGATGATTACATCTTAACTTCTCTAATTAAGGGGAAGTTTGTACGAGACTTTGTTTGTTTTATCATCATCAAATAGGGGAATATTGTTGGGATTCTTGATTTGATGAGACAAAGTGAATAAAAGAATGAAACAAGATGGAAATAAGAAGGACCAAAATTGTCATCATGAAGTTCTACAAGATGTAGAAGAAAATAAAGATTTAGTCAAAATAAGATAAGAATGAATATTAATGAGAAAATAATTAATTGATTCTCTCATTAATATATTAATTAGTTTCCTTGTAAGCCTATAACTCCTTATGCTATAAAAGGAGGTCCAGGCATTTAGAAAAATCATTCATTGCATAGTCGACTGATGAGAGTCGAATAGTAAAGGGGTGTGTGTGTACACCGTAGTTAGTAGTTAGTTAGTAATAGACATATTATAGATGTCTATGTAGTAGTTAGTGGCCCCAAGTTATAGTTGGGGTAATAGGGAAATCGTTCAATGAAAAACCTTGTTTGATAATATTGCTTTCTTATTATTTCGTTGTGCATTCAATATTATCTGTAAAACTAATCCTAGATGGGCTAAACGATTCTCCACAATAACCTTGATGAGTAGTGTTGTTATGATCATTTTCTTGATGAGAAGGTTGTGATGTGTATGGGAATGGATGATCATTTTTTAATGATAAGGTTGCGGTGTGTATTGAACATATTAATGATCATTTTGTTCTTGAGTTTCATGTGGCGTATACCTTGGACATGTTGATCTTTTGGTTGAGTTTCATGGACAAATGGTTGTTTGCAATTCCTACGTTTGTGTCCCCGTCCATTGCATATACTACAATGTATAATTCTAGGCTCCTCACCTTGAGATCGTATACAATCAGTATTTTTGGGGCGACCCGGCATTGGGTTATCCATTCATGAGGAATGAATGAGTTGTATATGGTCTGGATACTCCCATTCATGAAAATTGCCAACAAAATGAACCGACTATGCGTATGTTGCTTTGTATTTTTCTTTTTTAAACCAGTCTAAGACACAATCTCTTATACCAAAATATCTAGTTACAACAATAAAGTAACCACACGGTATCCCGAAAAGCAGCCATTTATGACATTCACATGAACCGTTCGCTAAATTAACTTGGCAGGTATATTGGCCATCATCAACTTGGTACAATGTTTGATTAACTCTATAGACAACCCATGCAACGCTTTTGATTTTTCTTTTCTCCACCTTATCCGCTGCCCAGTCTGTGATTTCATACTTCATATTTGCTAGATATATACAAAAAGAAAATCATTAGTTTATATTCAAAGATTCATTGAATAGTCAGTTTATTTTTTAAAGACATTTACCTACAAAATTTTTGACGTTCATAATACCAGTTTTGCACCATTTTTCGAAATGACTCAGTCAACAGTGTGACTTGTAGCTTTCTTGATTTAACAATACAAGCATTAACATACTCCATGCTATTAGATGTATAATAATTGTAACGAGCTCGTGGGCAATGTGCTCTGAACCATCTTTCGACGCCAGTTTCAATTAGCTTGTTGTACGTATCAGGATGGATAACATTGAGTGTGCTCATCATACTTGCAAATTCATTACGTGTATACACTTTACAAACTGTTGAATAAAGCCCTTTTGTTTTTTTCTTTTTCAAAGAAAGGTTCATCATTAAATGACAACATCAAATACCATGAAACGCTAATGGGAATTGATTGTGTACTGCCAAGGCTATTGTAGTATGGCTATCAGATATGATAACAAATTTCATGTTATCATCTATACATTCTTTAAATATAGACAACCACCATGACCAATACTTACCGGTCTCTCCTATGCATATACCGTAAGAAATAGGCATAATTTGGTTGTTTCCATCCATGCCCACAACTAACAAATTTGTTCCATTGTATTGTCCCTTTAAATGTGCCTTGTCGATCAAAAGCAAAGGGCGAAGTT
This sequence comes from Tanacetum coccineum, assembly GCA_026074375.1. Lineage (NCBI taxonomy): Eukaryota > Viridiplantae > Streptophyta > Magnoliopsida > Asterales > Asteraceae > Tanacetum > Tanacetum coccineum. The sequence goes on from BQNB010147774.1 coordinate 6,389, forward strand.
GATCCACGAATGTACGAATCTGAATAAATGTAAATGTTGTTCTTATACTAAACATATTTTCATTAAAATACATGTTTTGATAAAAAATATTAAACATGACTTATTGAAACACCAATGGCAACAAATAACATCTCGAAAACTTCTTCATCACTTGTCATGATATGTGTGATAGTACATGGGTTTTTTCTTTCTAGATTGTAACAATAATATTGTAATTGAGCAAATGATTCTACCGATGAACCCCTTAACATCTCTAACCCATATTCGTTTCCTCTCCATGCTTATTGGTAAGATATATTTATTTTATATTGCGCTATGATATCTTTTTGTATATTTTTTCCTTTTACATCACGTTTGACGTCTTTTAACTTATCTATAAGAATGTGACCAATAACTTTTTTGTTTGCATTTCGATGATTAGGATATGTTTGGGTTTTAGGACATGTGTGAATATCGTTCATGTTTGTAACATAATACTATTCTGTATGTTAAAAGCATCTGGAGTTAATTTTCCAATCACATTCTTTAATAGGAAAGCATTTAAAATCATACCTATCGGGATCTGACTTTCTTACTAAAAACTGGTAACCTTCTTCTACACATTTCAACCTAACTGCCAAGTCTAATTTATCTTTGTCATCAAAAGTTTGATCTTTTTGAACATCTGATTTTAAATTATAATGCTTTAAAATCATAGGTTTGTACACATACATTGATGGTTTTGGAACGTTTGTCATAAACAAAAACGAATTCTTCCATTTATGATGAACTGGTACCGAGTGCTCATCTTCAGCATAAGAACTAACATTTTGTTCATCTTCAACATCATCATTTGAGCTAAACGTAAATTATGATCCTGGTTTTGTGAAAATTGACTCATTTTGGAATCCAGAGTCATTCTGCGGACAAACATTATATTAAAAATTTGGAGATGCACCATTATTGGCAAAAGAATTATTATTTTTTTCACTATTGAAATACGACATGTTTTCTTGGAAATTAGATGTGGTTATGTTAAGTGTTGAATCTAAATTTTTAAAAAACATTGGGTTTTCTAGTGATGACCTAAAGTGCGTAGTTTCTTCCCTGACTTTATTTTGAACAACATACAAATGTGCCATTACATCATTGGAACTACATGTACGTTCAACAAAAAATGTTACCTCCTCGTTGTTTATAATATCCATTCGAGTTTTAAATTAAGGAAGCTTAAACGACATATTTAGGCAGACCTTGGGATTTAAATCAAATTTCTTGACCACCAAGTCAACTAACATTGAGTACGTCATATCATTATACATAACGATGCCCCGTTCTTTATGTTGTTCAAAATGTAAGATACATTTGAATTTCTATATATTTGAGTTCATGGCTAGGTTAGACTTATCCTACAAAATTTGTTCTAAATTACAAATGCTTATAAAGTGTAGTATCAAAACATGATTTGACTTGTTTGTAATACATTTAGATTGACATGAGTTGACTGATCAATGACAATTTCGTGAACTCATAAAAATTATCACTAAATAAGACATGATTCGAATTGTTAGAAATACTTTTGGATTGACATTGATATAACAATTCAATGACAATTATGTGTACTAGTAAAAAATGTCACTAAATATCACATGAGTTGACAGATCAATGATAATTTTGTGAACTCATAAATTTTTTCACTAAATATGACATGATTTTACTTGTCATAAATACTTTTTAATTAACATTGAAATGACAATTCAATGACAATTTCGTGCACTCGTAAAAAATGTCATAAAATATGACATCAGTTGATTGACTGAACAAATTATGAAAATAATACTCAAAGGATCTTGAATCCCAATTCAAGATCAATAAAACTCTCAACCAATAGATCACAAGAAGTTGATCATAATCAACTTAACCATAATCAACTCATAAATCCACCTTAGCTACTCTGTTGTGGATCTATTATCTATATGATAATAGTTATATTACAAACAAGAAAGAATGAAAGAATAAAGAGATCGATACAAAAATTGTATAGAGAAGGAAGAGCTTAGTTTTTTAGAGAGAGAAGCAGAGATTAGGGATTCACCCTAAACTATCAATAAGAGATGCTTTTATAGCCAATGCTGAAACTTTAAGCTGCTTGCTAGAACTGCCCCTCAGACTTTGTCCAGCTTGTTAAACCAGCTCCAAACCACCATTCTTGCTAAAACTAAGAAATAGAAAAATACACAATGAGTCCCTTAACTTTATAAAGGTATAATAAGATTAGTATTTTAACACTGATCAATGAAAATTTTGTAAACTCCTAAAATTTTTCACTAACTATGACATGATTTGACTAATCATTGTGTTTTTACATATATTAATCACAACATCCACATTATAATTTTAAGCGATTTATTATACATATTTGTTAGGATTCTCAAAGTAGTCATGAATTCAAATATACACAAATTCAAATGTATTATACATTACGAAAATAAAGAAAGAGGTGTCATTATATATAATGATCTGACATACACAAGTTCACTGGCTTAATTGGTTGAGAAATTCAATTTGGATACTAATGTTCAACTTAATTTGTCTTGTAAGTTTTCTTCTTTTGATACTATGATGTAAATTAAAGACGACAACAAGGTTAGTTTCTTTGTTGAATGTGCATGTAGTACAAATGATGAAATGCCACATTTGTATGCAGTTGAAACTAAACAACGTAGGCAACCAAACCAAAAATACCACAACCAACATATTGGCGGGTCCTCGTCACAATCAAACAATAACCGTATAATGTCTTCCATTAATCCAATTAATGGTCGAAACACCATTAGGATAATTCCCCGACTTGTGGGTATTGTTCAATCAACAAGGCTCCGTAAAATAGCAGACATGGCAATAAGTTTATAATGGAAACACATGAGTATGTTAGGAAAATAATTGAGGATGTGAGTAAAGATGATCATTTTATGTGTGGCTCATAGCTAAGCGTGGTTAAGTATATCAATGTTGAAAGGAGCATGTAAACTGCTTGTCTTTGCGATATTAAAAACTTTTGCAAGAATGGAAAACTTGAAAAGGTTGGTGCCGTAATCAAATATTGTAGGCCGAATGCTATGGGTAACCTAATACTTCGGGTACAATTCCAGGTACAATTCACTACAAAGTCCTAGCAATGCCTGGTTATGAAAATATTTTTACCATAGGAGTTTTTGATACTTCAAAATGTTTCAGTGTTTTCCCCAAGAGATCGGACGTACATTATCATAAAATTACAAAGAAAAACTTGGTTAAGGTTTTCCAAAAGGATACTGATACGTCTCAAGTATATATACGTAATAATATCCAAAGTATAGAAAATTCCAAAACTACCCTTGAGGACAAAGATAGTAGGAAAAATCTTACAAAAATACTACACGTTCAACCGATAAGTGATTACCGGGTCGTTTTCCCAAAGACTTATGAAATTGAGACCTCGTTTGTTATTTGGACAATGACTTGAATTGGTTCAAACTTTTTGGATTAATTTTGTAAATCTACAATTAAAATCAATTTAAACAAGCAAGAAAAATTAATGACTAAGCAATTAAAAACAAATAACGGTAATTAAAGAAAACGTGACAAATAAGCAAGAATACTAAAATTAAACCCTAAATGCTTTTCTAAACTTTTTCTAATCCTAAATGACTATTTAAAAGTAAAAAGCTAAGGAAATTCTAAACCGAGAGTATTAAGCCAAAAACAAAGAAAACGAGAACGAATATGAAAACCCGTTCTTTAAAAAGTGAACTTTCAAAATATCAACCCTACGGAAGTAAATTTCAACCTAAACCTAGAATATGATAAAAGAAAATTTTATAAAAAAGAAAAAAAAAATTTGATTGTTTTTCTAATTTTTATGATTTTTTTAAATTTTTAACTAAATTAATTCACGAAAAATATAAAACTTTAAGCTAAAAATCCTAAAAAAAATTCTAAAAATAGTTTATGATAAGCAGGATGTAGGAAAAATGAGAAATCCTAAATAGCTAAACTAAATAAGCCGGGAAAATTCAAATAAGCACTCGAAGTGCTTATTTATACTATAACTCAAAAAAGGGTTAAAAGATTATTAAATGCACCTTGAGACGTAAAAGTCCCAAGGGCGCAGTGGTGAGGGGTGTGTGTGTTGAGTGCTATAAAAGGGAGAGACTAGGTTGAGGTCGGGGGTTCGAGTCTTGCTCACCCCTGACTTCCTTGGTTTCCCTTTTTTTATTTTTGCAAAAACCTAAAAAGCAAAGTTGTAAAACAGCTTATAATAAGCTATTTTTGTGAAAACAACTTTTTTCTAAATCACTAATAAGCTAGTTAACAACTTAAAATTAAGTCAGAAACTCTTAACCATTTTTTTTACTTTTAACAAAACTAAATAAGCTAGAAAACTAAGATAAGCTAAAAATTAGCTACTACTAACCTAAAACTAACCTTCTAAGCTATTTTAATCTTGAAATGAACAAAAAGCACAAACATAAGTTGAATTTACCAATTAAGCACTTAAAGAGAAACTGATAACCAAACAGGCCTTAAGGGCACTTTTGAGCTTAATTCCAAATAAGCAAATAGATCCTTGTGGTTATAAGCCCTACACCTACTTAAACATTGGCCAAAAGCTACTTGAAACATGTCTTAAAAACTATTTTGAAAAGCTAATGGACAAAGAAAAAGCTATTTGAAAACAACTTGTTACACTTAATATGCTAAGTTTATTTTTGGTGTTTCAAAAGACAAAATGCAATTTTTAAAGCTAAAAACAGATGATCAATTAAGCTAGATTTTGCTAAATAAACTAACACAGATTAACTATGACTTAAAATCTACTAGTATCCAAAATTTAAAAAGCTAAAAATTATTTTAACTTGCTGAATTTTTAGTTTGAAAAAGGACTTTTGCCTTTTTAAGCTGCTGATGCAGTTTGCACTTAAAATGACCAAATCTATAAACTAACTAATGCAAACCTAATGACTTGTCTTAAACATCTTTATAGCACTAAAAATAAAGCAATTTGAGCAATAACAATAACTATAACAGATTTGAGCTTAAAATGCACATTAAACTAGATTTAGGCTAACAAATTTAATCAACTACACACTACTTTGATTAAAACTTGATTGTGCCTTTAAACAACTTTAAATCCTGATTCTATAAACCTTATTATAAGATTTAAAATGAAATTTAAAAGACCAAATGGACTCAAGCAGTACTAACTTGAGTTAGTACTGCTTGACCCAAACACTCCCTTAAATTCCTTAAATCCATACTTAGCTTATAAAAATGAGAATTAAAGCTAAAATCTTAGATACCAGATACTAAAAAGCTATAATAAGATCTAATAAGCAGATTTTAACAAACTAATAAGCTAGAACAATAAGCTATTAAACTATGCTAATATTTTTGGTTTTTAACTGTTTTAAGACAAATGACAAGCAAATTAAGTTCTAAGCTAACAATTACACATAATAAGCATCTAACATCTATAATAAGCATTAATAAGCTACACTAAACAGATATAAGCTATTATTAAACAGTAATAAGCTAAAATGCAATTTTAAGCTGCAAATTGTAAAGAGAGAACTTACAACTGCCTTTGCACAAAATAAGGCTTATAAATTCTCTTTTGAGCTATCAACAAGCTCCAGCTTATCCTAAGATAAGTTGGTGAGGTCCTGGAAGCCCTTCCATTACTGGCTTCCCTTCCTTAATAAGCTATGGTAATTTGAGGGTGGATTTAAGTGTCAATAAGCTTAGTTAAGCTTTTGAGAGCTTAACTAAGTGAATACTAGCTTGAGTGGTGAATTAAGAGCTTATTAAGAACTGTTTGATTAATTAAGAGCTTATTAAACCAAATTGCTTATAAAACATAAATTGAACATTAAAATGAAAACACACTTTTATTAATAAAAGAGTACTGATTACAAGCTTGAAAAAGAGATTACCATTACTGAATTATAACATTTCAATAAGCTAAATTGCAAAAATTACAAGTTATTTAAAAACTACACTAAGCTATATTAATACTACTCCTAGATGCCTCAAGTGAGTGAGTGAGGAACTCTTTATATAGGCTAAGAGAGAAGCTTCTAGGTCTTCTCCACACGCTCCTCCTGGATTTGATCTCTGCTCTTGAATCCTTTCAATCATTGGATACCCTGTCTTAGCCGTTAGATCAAAGATGTGATCACACGGATTGCCAGTGTGGCATTCCTTGTGTCAGAGCCTTGTGCTTCTTTTGGCTTGTTTTTAGTGTAATTTTCCCTTCCTTGTGTGTTTCTTTTCAGACCCGCGTGTAATTCTTTGTCAGAGTCTTGACCAATAAGAGCTCTTAATGACGTTTTTGCTTGATGAGATGGCACTTAGTACTTGGAATATCTTGTAGCCACGTTGAATTGAGAGGGTGTGGGTTAATTTGGGTTTAATTTGAACTAGGTGAAATGGGGGAGATGATGAACAGTAAAAACTGTTTTTCCCGCCCCCCAAATGTTATACGTTTTAAGTTTGACCTGAGGGTTTGGGGTGTTGACTTGGGCCCGGGATATAAAAGGATTTGGGCTGTTTGGTTTATATGGGCTCGGTGAAAGGGATTTAAAGGATTTGTTATAAAGAGATAACGACCGTTAGTTCTTTATTAACAAAGGACTAACGGTGTTAGGGTTTTAAGGACTTATTGTGAATTTGTTTTAACATTAAGGCTTATTTGGGTATTTTGAGGGTTTTGGCATTTTGTGGTTTGACCAAGGGTTTACCAAGGTTGACTATTTGACCTTTTTGCTATCAAACTCCCGGCTCTTGTGCACTCTTTCCATTCTCGTGTTCGTGTTTGTCCGGTTTTGACCGTTTTCTTATGATTTTTGCAATATCCGTACCTACACATTCACAAACAACAAAATACACAAATACAAATATATTTTTGCACATTTTGATCATTTAAGGGCCATTTTTGGTATAAAAATGATATGTGATTTCTCACATATCAGGAGGCAACCCATGCTTATCTGTAGTAATATTATGTAGTAATGAATAAGTGTTTTTTTCTTGTTGTGAGGAAGTGTGCTTCTTCCATTCTCGTTTGCTTGTGTTTTTGTGATGATTGTCCAGGATTGTCCCAGATTTTTGAAGCCTCTCGTGCTCGTGGTTTTGTCCTTCGATCACTCGAGCTTCCAATCCTTAGCTTCATTTGGGAAATCCAATATCCATCGCTTTGATTATACCTGTAGTCGTTGTTTTTACGTAATCCCGTTTTTAGCACCAAATTACCAAAAAAATGAAAAAAAATTTAAAATTTTTAAAAATAAAATAAGTGTTTTGTCACAATTTTGACTTTCCTGCTGGGTAGAATAAGAATAAAATTTGACTCGATTGAGTGTGTTGAGCTCTGGCTTGTTCCTTAACTTTTAGACTAAGCATTCGCGAATCTTTGCGAAGAACGAAAAATGATAGAGTTAATTATGAGTTGGATGCTAAACAAGGATTATTTGGAAATCTTACAAGCTCATGTGTAATTTGTGGCTTTTTCTCCCATAAGCTCCTAAACCAGACTAATAATACGTGCTCTTTTCGAAAACTAAACTTAAATCAACAATTTTTGAAGTATGGATGATATCAATAATTTTTGTTCAAATGTATACTTAAATTTTCAAAAAAGGAATTTTCTCTATATCATGGTAATATAAAGTATTAAAAAAATGAGTAATAATTATAAACGGTGGGCTAATAAAAGTTTACTGCATCTTGCCGGCTCACAACTGATGTTGCAGTC
>BQNB010147775.1:0-16394 GCA_026074375.1 Tanacetum coccineum
CTCCCTTGTTTGCATCTATATTGGTACCACAAGTAGTTGAGGGTGAAGGTTCATGATAACCCTCTGACCCCAACCACCACCTTCAATTGCTCCATCCTCTCATGAAGAACAAGTTCATGCTGTTGCAACATCTCACCCATAAAAGACCCAAACACCTAGGCAAGCCAAAAGAGGTCGAGACACTAAGATACCTCAGTCTAGTGGTCCCCCTGAAAAGGTTGGTGATGAGGCTATCCATAAGGAGTTAGGTGACAGAGTGGAAAGGGCTACCACTACTGCTGCTAGCTTAGATGCAACATAGGACAGTGGTAACATCCTTAAGACCCAATCCACGACAATACCTTATGTGCCTCTTTCTCAAGAAATTAGTACAAGTGGTAGTCCTAGGTGCCAAGAAGCCATGGGGAGTACAATTGCTCAGACTAGGTCTGAGAGGGTACCTATATCTTCCTATGATTCACCTCTCCTGGGAGGTAACACGCCTAGAAGTGATGGGGAAAGACTTGAACAACATGAATTGACAGATAATGTACCACCAACACCCCATGATTCACCTCTCTCAGGAGGTCCCACACCTGGAAGTAATGAGGGCAGGCTGAAACAAGATAAATTGACGGATATCGTTACAGCCTTGTCACAGAAGGTAGAAGGATTGGAATCTGATCTTAAGAAGATAAAGAAGTTGTATGCTACTGCTTTTAAGAAGTTAATCAACATGGTAAAGTCTCTTAAGGATGAGTTAAAGTTTCATAAGTCGAAGTCTAAAAGAAGGATATTAACACTTGTTACCTCTGATGATGAAGAGGATTTAGTTGCAGAGGATCCTTCCAAACAGGGGAGGAGTATGATAGAAGAAATGGATTTGGATGCTGGAATTTCATTGGTTCCTCCACATGTTGAAGTTCAGGGGAGGTATGGACAGAATTTGGACACTCAAGAAGGTTTTGGTGCTGGTCCAGAAGTTACTACTGCTGATGCAGAACTTAACACTGCTAGTACATTTGTTAGTACTGCCAGTCCTCAAAGACATGCAGATACTACTGCTGATGATTTAACCCTTGCAGAGACACTTATGGAGATCAGAAAGAGTGCTGCTAAAGCTAAGGGCAAGGCTAAAATGGATGAAACTGAGTCTCCAAGGAAGATGAAACAGAGAGAGCAGGTTCAAATTAGCAGGGATGCAGAAGTAGCTCAAAAGCTACAAGAAGAGTTTGATGCAGCAGAAAGACAGAGAATGGCTCAAGTGCATCAAGCAGCTCAGGGTTTTACAGATGCTGAATGGGATGATGTATTGGCTAGAGTTGCAGCAGATGAAGATTTTGTTCAACAGTTACAAGCTGGTGAAAAGTGTAGTGAAGATGATTTACCAATGAAGCTTGTAGAACTTGTCAATCAAAGAAATAAGTTCTTTGCTCAGCAAAGAGCTGAAGCTAAGAGGAACAAGCTAATGACTACTGCTCAACAAAAGGAATATATGTCAAATTACATCAAGAACTAAGAAGGAGGTTATTCTATTAAACAATTATTTTAGCAGGTTAAAGAAATCTTTGAAGCTACTATGAGGAAGGTACAATATTTTGTGCCTATAGGATCTGAGTTGGAGGTTTAGAGACTGAAAAGAGCAGGTCAAGAAGTTTTAGAAGAGCCTGTTAAAAGATAAAAGATTGGAGAAGCTTCAGGTTTAGGTGAAGAATCAGCAGAAAAGGAAAAAGAATTATCAGAAGAAGAACTACAGAAATTGTTAGTGATAGTTCCAGTGGAAGAAGTTTATGTTGAAGCCTTACAGGTCAAATATCCAATCATAGACTAGGAGGTTTACTCTGAAGACACAAGAAGGTATTGGAAAATTATCAGAGTTGGAAACCATACAGAAGCTTATCAGATTTTTGCTGAGATGTTGAAGAAATTTGATAGAGATGACCTGGTTAAGCTTTGGGATTTGGTTAAGGAGAGGTTTAGTACAACAAAGCCTACAGATGATAAAGAGAAGGAATTGTGGGTTGAACTAAAGAGATTGTTTGAGCCAGATAATGATGATACTCTATGGAAGCTTCAAAGGTATATGCATGATCCTTTGGTATGAAGGCTTTATGATACATGTGGTGTTCACCATGTATCTTCAGTAAGAGGACATGAAATCTTTATGCTAGTTAAAAAGAATATCCATTGACAAGAGGGCTTATGACTGTGATGTTAGCTAACAAGCTTCAAGTGGATCAATATTCAGAAATGGCAAATGAACTTTTATGGAAAATTTTCATTCTAGCAAACAAACCAAAACACTAAAATGTTTGGAAGCATCCTCTCAGCACAGATGGTTTAATTCGAAGAAACTTGATGATTAACAAGATGAATATCAAGTTTAGGGGAGGATAATTAGGAATAAAGGCCTCTCAAGTTTCTACTGTTGGTTGAAGAAACTACTGCTGGTGAAGATTAAAGAAAACAGTCTAAGTTATTAATACTATTAGTGCTATAGTTAGTACTGCTAGTACAATGTGTTAGTACTGTCAGTTTATTAATACTGTTAGTTATAATAGTTAGTACTATTAGTTATATAGTTAGTACTGCTAAAGTGATATGCATGAGATATATTAGGAATAGATATGCATTGATCACTTGACGCGTTTTGTAAGCCCATTAGGGTTTCTTGGTGTATAAAAGAAACCCTAAGGCATAGTTAGAAATATATAGATCTAGAAATCATTTTCTAATAGTTAGTATTCATAGTTTCAAGGTTATTCTGTAACTTTGATTGTGTTTAATATATTGAAAGTTTAGCAAGATCTTGTTTTACTATTTCATTGTTCTTCTTAGTATTACAAACTAGTTTCCGCATAGTTTGTAGTATTCACAATCTTAGTTTCTATTATAGTTGTTTTGGATCTATCCAATACAACTAAGCTTTAACAAGCTAAGTAAGATCTGTTCAAAAGGGATCAACAAGTGGTATCAGAGCTTGTTGAGAAACTTTGAATAAGAAGAACTCTAACTCTACTCAAGATCTGTTAGTCAAAGAAAAGATGGAGTCACAATCAGAAACTACCCAAACAGTGTCTGCACTAAAACTTCCAGTACTCAAAACTAGGGAGTATGATCTATGGAGCATGAGGATGGAACAATACCTTACTTTCACTGATCATGCCCTTTGGGAGGTAATAGTAAATGGTGATTCAGTTTCACCAGTTGCATCAGCTAGTACTGGTGCTGAAGGTCCTATTCCTCCTAAAACTGCTGAACAAAAGCTAGCAAGGAAAAATGAACTAAAAGCAAAAAGCACTCTTATGCTAGCCATTCCTGATGAGCACCTACTGAAGTTTCATGCCTGCAAGGATGCAAAGTCCCTATGGGAAGCTATCAAGAATAGGTTTGGAGGCAACAAGGAATCAAAGAAGATGCAGAAGACCATTCTCAAGCAGAATTATGAAAACTTTGCTGCATCAAGTCAAGAAGGACTGGATAAAACCTATGATAGGTTTCAAAAGCTTATTAGTTAACTTGAAATCCATGTGAAATAATCTCAAGGAGATGCAAAATTTGAATTTTTAATAGGATTACCATCAGATTAGGAACAATATTACTTTAATCAGGAAAATAAAACTGATCTTAAGTCATATAATCATGGATGATTTGTATACAAATAAGAAGGTGTATGAATCTGAGATCATGGAAAATTAAGTTCAAGCTTAAAATTCTCAAAATGTGGATTTTGGTCTCATCAGATAACTCTAGGCAGCACTAATAAAATAATAATACTGCTCATAGTGTATTCTGCTGCTAATTCTATGGATCAAGCTTTCTACTGAATCATAAATGATGATGATGTTCATGTTTCTTCATTTCCAACCAATCCAATCCCCACAGTTGGTCTAAGAAGATTTAGAATAGATTGATGCTGGATGATCTTGAAGAAATTTATTCTCAAATGGCAATTGGCAATCTTAACCATGAGAAGTTAAGAGGTTCATAAAGAAGCCAGAAGGAAGATGTATTTAAAATGACAAAGAAGACTGTTGGCTTTGACAGGACAAATGTTGATGCATAAAAAAAAAAAAAAAAAAAAAAAAAAAAGGGAAGGGGGGGGGGGGGGGGGGGGAAAAAAAAAAACAAAAAAAAAAAAAAAAAATATATTAGGGGGAAAAAAACAACTGCATAGGAGAGGTCATTTTGCTAGAGAATGCAGGGCACCAAGGAATCAGGGAAATATAAATAGAGATGCTCCAAGAAAGAATGCACCAGTGGATACATCTACTACAAATGCCTTGGTTGTTCAAGATAGGATAGGTGGTTATGATTGGAGCTTTCAGGCTAAAAACGGCATCACAAAATTTTCTCTAATGGAGTATACATCCCAGGTTCATTAAGTTCATACAAGTTTCAGACTCTAGGTACATTACTATGCTCTAAAGATTGCTTAAAATCATACGAAACATCTCAAAAATAGTAATGATCGAACAGCGTGGAAGCTCTTAAACAAATAATAAACAAGAAATTAATATGGTTTTCAAATGAGATAGAATCATTAGAACTAGGATAGATTTGTTCATGAAAAGAATTAAGCTGTTTATGAAGAAAGATATGCATTTTAAAGTAAGATGTCCAAGTGAAAGATATTTCCTTATCAAAGGACCTAAAATAATTAGAAAGAAGCTTAAAAAGAAAGATTACTTTGAAACTTAAACTAGAAAAATTTGAAGAATCATCAAAGAATCTAACTAAACTGATAATAGTCAAATAAGTGCTAAAGACAAAACTGGTCTTGGTTATGATAGTCAAATGAATGAGAGTGAAGTGGTTCATAGTGTGTTTAACATAAGAAAGTATTGTGGATGATAGTACTATACATGATAGATTTCAAAACATGTAAGGGTATTCATGCAGTTCCCCCTCCCTACACTGGGAACTACATGCCCTCAAGACCTAACTTATCCTTTGCGGGGTTAGATGATTCTGTCTATAAGACTAAAGTGGGTGAAACTGAAACTAGTATATCTAAGACTAGTAAGGATATTGTTGAAAAGCCCAAAACTGTTAGGCCTAGTGCTCCTATCATTGAAGAATGGGACACTGATAGTGATAATGATAGTGTGTTTAGACCTAAATCTGATCAGACAAAATCAAAGTTTACTAAAATCAATTTTGTCAAATCTGGTAAGAATGTGAAATCTGTTAATAAGGAAAACACACATAGGCAAGTAGAGTATTCTAGGAAAAGTCAAAGTCCTAGGGATAATAGAAGAAACTGGAATGGGATGATGACTCAGAAACTAGGAAATGGTTTTGAGTTTATTAAGAAAGCTTGTTTTGTGTGTGGGAGTTTGAACAATTTAATCAAAGACTGTAATTTTCATGACAATAAAATGGTAGAAAACCCAGTGTTGAATAATAAGGGAAGGGTTACTGGTCAAAGGGAAATTAGACCAGTATGGAACAATGCTCAGAGGGTGAACCACCAAAATAAATTGACTCATCCACATCCAAAAAGAATTTGTTTTCGCCACACAGCAGTTGCAATAAGTCGAAGGACAAAGTTACCAGTTAATGCTGCTTAGCAAAGCTCTCCAAGAGCAGCATCATCAATTAGTACTACCAGGCCTATTAATACTGCTTCCCCTAAACCAAAAGTGAGTGATGCATTACCCACAACATATTCTTATTTTAAAGCACATTCACTAGTAAGAAGGGCTTTTAACCAAAAATCAGCAGCAAAAACCAATAATTTTAATGAAAAAGTTAATACTGCTAGGGTTAACAATGTAACTACTGCTAGGCCAAAAACAGTAGTTAGTGCTGCTGAGGGAAATGGGGAAAATATTGTTAAGTCCTCAGCATGCTGGATTTGGAGACCAATAGGAAATGTTATTGACTATACCTCCAAAGACAGTGGGTCATACATGCTTAAAAGATTTGACTATTATAACAACCCACAATTTTCCTCTATGTAATTATCCATCTATTAAATTAAATGCAATTTTCCTTAGTGTAATTTCTATCTATTAAATTAGATGCAACCATTTTCATGGAAAGATTTTTGCTTTATTCCATCCATAATGTAACGTAACTTACATTACAAAAGTAAACGAGCTCACGCAACTTACCAATGCAAATTTCATCAACGTTTATGTCAAGTAAATGTTATAATATGTCAAGCAATATGTTTTAATCACCATTTTACCATACGTTATCTATTTAACGTACCTTTCATAACATTTAATACAAAACGAATTTATACGTTAACGTTTATAACAAAACCCTAACTATATGTAATGTTTACATCAAATAAATTTATAACTTTTAACATCGTACACTGTATACAATGCATAACATTCAAATATTTTCCTTCAAACCAATGTACAACCTTTTAGCCCAAAGTCACAAGTTAGACAAAGCAATGTGAATTCAAACTAGCCTATTTTCCCTCCATTTTCTTAAGGATTTCGTACCACCTCTTTAGCACTAAGTACAAGCACTCCAATGCATCATATTTAAAAACTTTTCCCTCTCTAATCCTAACCCTAGCTCGAGCTTAAACAAAAAACCAACCCGAAAACCCTAAATAACCCGTTACCCCTTAACTAGCTCGAACTAAGACCTAAGCAAGCTACCACTAATCTCCATGACACACCACCTTGCTTACTACCTTGCTAAAGCTCCTTGTCACCTCCTTGTAAGCTAGTACCACAACTTGAGCCCCAAGAAATGCCTTGTTACCTCCTATGTATAACCAAACCTCACCACCCTCTTTACACCTTGATAAGCTAATCCCTAGCCCTGCTTAGTTACCTTAGCTACTCCTTGGACACAACTCCTCAATAGCTTGGCCACCAATCCCTCTAAAACTTGGCCTCTAATCCATTTTCGGACCCTATATATAAGTCGAGACATGCATGCCTTTAAAAAACATCACCAAATCAAAACCATACTCAAATCATGATCTAAACAAGTCCTAGAAGAGAAGAGTTGAAAGGTTATGCTATTTAAAAGCCAAGAAACAAGAACAAAGGTCCTTGATTCATCTCCTAAAGGTTTCAGGTCTCATTTGCTCCATTCAAACCATTTTCACTATTTCATGTACTAAGTAAGCTTTATATCTAGTTCAATAAGTTCTTGTTATGTCTATGATCATATATAAACTTGTTTTAATCATTTGTACAAGTTAAAACCTTGTTGGAAACCCTAAACCAAACCGAACCCTAATTCGACCCACTTTGGGAAAACCCTAATCCATTCGAATTCTACAAATAAGCTAGTATGAGCTTATTCCCATCTTAATAAGTTTCTTACATCTTTTATTATCACATGAGTTAAACTCTTAAACCCTAAACCTACTCGGTTTTTCCTAAACCAAACACGCCTTTAAAAATCCTAACAAGTTCATTTCGAAAACTTAATAAGCTATAAGCCATAAGCTGTCATAATAAGCTATTCTAATAAGCTTCATTATCATTTTTACAAGCTTAAAAAGTAATCCTAAAACCCTAAACCTATCGGGTTAATTTTTCTAAACCAAACGTGCCCATTTTAAATATTCGAGCTCATAAGCTCTTTTCATAAGCTACAAGTTCGTAAAACTTACCCATTTTAGCTTATAGTAATAAGCTATAAGCTGCAAATCGATTTCAAGATTAAAAAATACAAAGTATATGATTTTTGGACTTAAAATGCAATCGTTTTGTACTTTAGGGGTATATATTGTAACTTTTGAAACTTTATAACTTTTGGGCCAAAAAAAGTATCTCACTCTCGAAATAGTGGATCAAGCTCATCCTAAAAGGAGAGATAGACCACAAGGGTCTGTTTTGCCAATTTCAAAAGTTAAAGGTTTAATATTTTAAAAATATAATTACAGGGATAAAAGATAAAAACAAATAATATATATCAAGGGTATATATTGTCATTTTCATATTCTTAAGGGTATAAAATATAATATTTTTATATTAAATTATAAAAATATATTTTAAATAACAATAAGACTCGATTTTATTAAAACCTGACACATTTGTCGTTATCATTCATCGATCAAAACACTATAAAATAATTATGTTATATGTTTAACATAATTTATCATCCACTAGCTTTTGAAGAAACTTAAAAAGATAAAATATTATCATTTAAACTATAACGTATCACGTTACTAGGTGAAGTTCCATGTGAGGGGATTTATCATTTAGGTAAAGTTTTGACTAGTTGCTGGATGACGATTTAAGTGTCCTAGCTCTCAAACGTTTACCTACATGACCTCTAGAATATATAGCCTGAACAGTGATACATGTTTTCACAACTAATAAACCAAATCATTACGTTAAACTTATGAAAATAAAGTTTTGAAACAATCAAACTAAGACTTGACATATTACCCCAGGTTGCGTGACGAGGCTGTTTACTTCCATTTGAATTAAATTTCAAATCAATCAACTACCTTATCAAGGTGAGTTCATAGTCCCACCTTTACATGTTTTCTAAACTCCGTGGGGAGATACATGCTATAAACATGAATACAAGTATTTTCCAACTGTATGCTATCCTGATATATTATTGCCTAAGTACCTCCATTTTCCAAAAGGCCCCACTATCATGAACCGTTAATTACTTTGCGAAGTAAGCGCGAATGCCGTGAATAGATCTATTGGGACTGAACTTCCCCGTCCAGGTTCTGGTACATACATGGCCAGCGGACGCATTTCATTTGAGGAACTCTGGGTGTTTGGCAAAGCACCCGCTTGGGGCAACAACTTATGAATAACATTTACTTAAGGCTTCGGTGTCATGAGCTTAGTGCAATAATATAATATTGTTTACCATGATAATTGTATTCGTTGCAATTATTACTATTACATTGACTTGTATTCAACTATTACATTTCAAACCTGTGAATTTCACTCAACCTTTGTGTTGACCTTTTTAGCATGTTTATCTCAGGTAATTGAGCAACCTATGGCACGGAGTGGCATTGGACTTGAGGACGTCCAAACTTGTTATCATTCAAACTCTATGTTTTCATATGTATTTTGGGACCTCCTTTTGTAAAACTATAAAATAATATTAAATGATAACTAAACTTTCCAAAACGTCTATTTTGAGTCGTTTTCTATGATTATGACTGTTGATTCATGAAGTAATACCCCAATTTAGCTTCCGCTGCTATATGTCAAATAAGGGGGTGTTACAGATTGGTATCAAGAGCCGAGGTTATAGAGAACAAGGTTAAAACCTAAACTATAACTACTTTTTCCATTCAAAAAAGTCCTCCGTGCCACTACATTTCTTGAATAGTATGTAAAGATACATAATTATTAACTATTATATAAATAACTTATGTTATTTCCACTGGGTTGTTACAGAATTATGTCTACATCTACACACCCTATTATCGTCCTATCTAATTCCAATGTTGAGGATGATTTTTCCTCTACGAATACTCCTGACTATACCCTGGCTTTACCGAACTATTCCCTAGCCTCACCGAGAAACACTTCTTCTGATCCTTCAGAGGATTTATCTAAGGATCTTTTGGCCTCGCTAGCAATCTCACCTTTCCATGATGATCTATATATGAAGGTCATGCAAGCATATAATGCTACTAATGATGAGTCACCTATTCCACTACCACGAGCTCTTATTGCTCCACTAACTGTTTTGCCTCCATCTTTAGTGTTACCACTATCACTAATATTTGATCCCCGAGATTTCTTTCTTCCTGAAGAGATTTTACCATCTCGGAAACGAGCCTGTTCCCGATCACCCTCCTTTACTTCTGCCCAACACTCAAGTATTTGAAGATGAGAAAGTTCATCATAGACGATTTGGAGCGCATGAGAACGGATCGAGACTATTTATGTGAATCACTTAGATGAGATTATTGTATTCCCCAGCCTCGAGATTTCTTTCTTCCCGAGGAGATTTTGCCACCTCAGAAACGAGCTTGTTTTCTATCATCCTTCTCTACTGATATTTCTGCCCCACCTCATGTATTTGAGATTGGAGAGAGTTCTCATAAGACGCATCTGGAGCGCCATGAGGAACAGATCGAGACTATTTTGAATCACTTAGATGAGCTCCCTCTTGAGCGCATTGAGCACATGGAAGATAAGATAGAAGGTCTTGGTAATGGTTGAGTAATCATACAACGAGATTTTGACCAACTAGAAACCGAACTTCAAGAAGCCCTTACCCAGATTTCTGGATTTCAGAGAGAGCAAATAAGGCATGACGATGAGATTGTTCTTGCTCGCGTTAGGATTTCTACTCTAGAGATGCTTATTGAGGATATCCAGATTCGCCACCGATCAGATAGTGTATAAAAATGACAGCTACTTTCTAAAATATAGCTTGCTGATCTGATTTTCAACAGCGATTTTGGACACTTTCGAGTCCGTTTCGGCCTTCCGGCGAAACACGAAAGTAGTCCGGAATGACGTTTTCTATAAAATCTCTTTTTGGTCAAAGTCACGAAAACGTGATATAGCTAGCCAAAACCGATGGTCAAACTGCTGCGTTTTTATTAAAAATACAAGTTACAACAGATTCTTACAGGGGCATTTTCGTCATTTCTCGTCGAGTTTCGGGTCTCGGCTAAAACTAAAAAGTTGTCCGGAATATCGTTTCGCATAAAATATCTTTTTACTCCTTAGAATCTAAGTCTATCTTTGCAGAGTTAGATAACTCGTTATGGATCATACCACACACTAATGGGTAGTGAACCAGCTCCTCGAGAAACTTAACGTAGTTAGTTGTCTTTATTGAGTGTCATTCCAAAAATTTTCTGTTATATCCTGAACGTATTATCAAGATGTTGTATTCTTTGTTGAAACTTGTATCAAATAAGTCATTTTTAAATTTCCATACATTGTACAAATGACTTATGATATGATCTTATTTTGTGTTGTCTTGTAAATGTTGATAGAATGGCTCCCAAGAGGACATCAACATCTGCAGCACTAGCTATGTCTCAGGCTGCATAGTAAATTAGTAGTTGGATGATAGTGTTGCCGCAGCTCTGGAAGCACAAGCTGCTACCATGGCAAATACTGACAATACCACTAGGAACACCTGAACAAGAGTAACTCCCGTAGCAAGTAATGTAGCTACCAAGAGTTTATGAGTGTCAATCCTTTCAATTATTTCAAAGGTACAGAAGGGGCTGTTGGTCTCATTTGCTGGTTTTTGAACGAACTGAATTGGTATTTTCCCATAGTAATTGTACCGAGGATTGCAAAGTAAAATTTGCTACTGGTACTCTAACAGAAGAAGCTTTGTCCTTGTGGAATTCATTCGCCCAGCCTTTTAGAATAGAGGAAGCCTACAAGATCACCTGGTCTGAATTTAAAAAGCTCTTAATAAAGAAGTATTGTCCTCGAACCGAGATCAAGAAAATGGAAGATGAATTTTACAATCTAACTGTAAAAGGAAATGATCTCAAGACTTACGTTAGAAGATTCTAGGAGTTGGCAGCTTTATGTCCATTTATGGTGCCAAATTCTGAGAAACTTATGGAAGTCTTCATCGGGGGATTACCCAGAAGTATTGAAGGAAATGTTACCGATTCAAAGCCTCAAACTTTGGAGGAAGCCATTTTACCCAGAACCATGTCGGTTAATGGATCAATGTAACCAAGAAGAATTCTGTTGCAAGGGAACCAATGATCACAAACGAAAAGTTTGTTGATGATAGATGTAACCTCCAACAACAACAACTACAAAAAATAAAAACAAAACAACAACAACAACCTGCAAACAATGATCACCACAAACAGCAGAATAGAAGGCAAGAATCGAAACCTTCAAGGTTATGTTGTCATCCAACTGAAAATAGTAAGTATACTGGAAGCCTTCCCCTGTGTAAGAAATGCACCCTGTATCACACAGGACCTTGCACTATCAAGTGTCAGACTTGCAACAAGGTGGGTCATCAGACCAGGAACTGCAGAAACAAAGGGCCAGCCACTGGAAGCAACCTGCAGCCAGTGTTAGTAACTTGTCATGCCTGTGGAGAGAAAGGGCATTACAGAAGTCAGTGCTCAAGAGCAAACAACAATACCTATGGAAGAGCATACTTGATGAGGGATAAGAACGCTCACCAAGACCTGAACGTAGTCACGAGTACGTTCCTTCTAAACCAACATTTAGCTAGAGTATTATTTGATTCAAGAGCCGATAAAAGTTTTATATCCATATCTCTTGCTTCTATGCTTAATATCCCTCCAAATACACTAGATACCACCTTCGAATTGAAATGGCCGATGGAACCTAGTAGGCACTAATACGTTATCTAGAGTGTACTAGATTTTGTAAACAACCTTTTGAAATTGATCTCATGCCGATTAAACTCGGTAGTTTCGACGTCGTCATTGGTATGGATTGGTTATCCAAGTATCATGCTAGATTTAGAATTTCTCTATGACAAGAAGTCGTTTTCCACATCCCAATCGACGGTGAAACTTTGATCATATGAGGTGATCAAAGTAAAACTCGACTAAACCTCATATCCTGTATTAAAACCGAAAGATATATATCCAAGGGATATCAAGTTTTCGTAGCCCAAGTAATGGAGAAGCAGTCAGACGAAAAACGACTAGAAGATATACCGGTAGTCAGAGAATTTTCGGAAGTCTTTCCTGAAAATCTACCTGGCCTTCCTCCAGTTCGCCAAGTAGAATTTCAAATAGATTTAATTCTAGGAGCGGCACCAGTAGCCCGAGCACCTTACAGATTAGCTCCTTCAGAAATGCAGGAACTATCGAACCAACTATAATAGTTAGCAGACCGAGGTTTTATCCGACCAAGTACTTCGCCCTGGGCAGCTCCTGTCTTATTTGTTAAAAAGAAAGATGGATCTTTCAGAATGTGTATCGATTACTGGGAGCTGAATAAACTCACCGTAAAGAATCGTTACCCATTACCCAGGATCGATGACTTATTCGACCAACTTATAGGGTCTTCGAGTGTTTTACTTCAAAAGATTACTTAAGATCAGGCTTATCAGCAACTGGAGACTCAGGGACGAAGTTTTTTCACAAGGACGCTTTCAGAACGCTGGTGGTACAGACATCCTATTTTCCATGTGTTGACATTTGGTTTAACTAACGCACCTGTGTGTTCATGGACCTCATGAACCATGTATGCAAACCATACATGGATAAATTTATGATAGTGTTCATCGATGATATTCTTATCTACTCCCGTAACAAAGAAGAACACGTAGATCACCTGAGAATAATCTTGGAATTACCCAAAAAGGAGAAAAGTACTGCACAGTTCTTCCAAATGTGTTTTTGGATCAGTACGTGTGCAATTTATCGGGCACGTGATTGACACGTTTCAAGGAATTTCACGGTTGACCCTGCCAAGTCTAAAGCAGTTAAGATTGGGATATCTACCTCACTCACAGATGTACGCCAATTCTTAGGACTTGTCGGCTACTATTGGAGATTCATCGAAGGTTTTTCGAAGATTGCAAAGCCTTTGACTGAATTAACCCAGAAAAATAAGAAGTATATCTGGGGAGAAGACCAAGAGTCAGCTTTCGAACTACTAAAACAGAAGCTTTGTGAAGCTCTAATCTTAGCATTACCAGAAGGAAACGATGACTTTGTCATTTACTATGATGCATCACATCAAGGTCTGGGAGCGGTGTTAATGCAAAGAGAAAAAGTTTTTGCATATGTATCCCGACAACTCAAGCCTCATGCAGAGAACTATACCACACACGACCTTGAATTAGGAGCAGTAGTATTTGCTCTTAAAATTTGGAGACACTATTTGTATGACACAAAGTGTACTGTGTTCACCGATCATAAAAGTCTTCAAGATATCCTTGATCAGAAAGAGTTGAACATGATGACATCGGTCAGTTGCTAGAATTCGGCAGGATTACGATTGTGAGATCTGTCCATCCTGGAAAGGGCAGATAAGATGTTGTTGTAGCAGATACCTTAAGTCGGAAGGAACGAATCAAACCACTCCGAGTTAGGGCATTAGTTATGACCCTTCACCTAAAATTACCATCACAAATCCTCGAAGCCCAAACTGAGGCGATCAAAGAAGAGAACATTGAAGCTGAGAACCTACGAGGAATGAACAAAGCATTTGTTGTTGTCTGATGGAAACCGAAGTATCAAGAATCAGAAAGTTGGTTACACGCATTTGGTATTTTGAGAGACATTGATCATGCCGTATGAAATCCCATTAATTGAAAAGTATTTCATTCACCCTAGTTCTGACAAGAGGTATCGGATCTAAAGAAACTATATTGGTGGCCTAACATGAAGGTAATCATCGCTGAGTATGTCGGCAAGTGTTTGACATGCTCTAGATTTAAAGCAGAATGTCAGAAGCCATCCGGCTTACTGATACAATCAGAAATTCCTACATGGAAATAGGATAAGAATACCGATGGACTTCGCTTACAAAACTTCCCAAAAACTCAAGCGGACATGACACATTTGGGTCATTGTAGACCGCCATAACCATATCAGCGCAATTTCATTTCCCTACCAGAGAGTCAGGATAGTTGGGAAACCCTTACAAGGTTGTATATAAAGGAGATAGTCTCACGGCATGGAGTGCCGATATCCATCATATTAGATCATGACAGTCATTTCACATCCAGATTCTGGCAGTCAATGCAGAATGCTTTGGGTACTCAATTAGACATGAGTACGGCATATCATCCCCAGGTATGATGGTAAAAGTTGTGAAAGAAACATCCAAACACTCGAAGACATGCTTCGAGCCTGTGTTATAGATTTTGGAAAAGGTTGGGAAAGACACTTACCATGATTTTGGGGGTTAAACGACCCCAAAAAAGTGTATAAAATGACACCTCATCAAATACTCCTACACTTGGGATTTGATTGTCCTCAAGCAAATGGGCTTTTTTATCTAGACAATAACAGTATGAGGGGTCATTTTACCTAATATTTAAAAATATTCTACAACACAACCTTTTAAAAGCACGGAAAGTATATACTAGCACCTCACATAAATGTTTAGGATTCTCTCTTTCACTCGGGTGTATAATGAATTATAACATATGGGGGAAACGAAAAATCACACTCATTACCTGTAACACCCCCAAACTACGATACGCAGCGGAATACAACATTTGGGGTGCTACTTCATAATACATGCACACGAGTCCCAGTAAACGTTCAAAGATACGTTTATAAAACAAACTTTATTTCATTTATAAGAATGATCAGAGTTACATAAGTCCCAAAACCATCATAGAAATTATTTCTAAAAGTCACAACACGACTTGATTTCTAAAACACTTGTTTAGTTTATGACACAACTTCACCGAGACACCGTCCTTGATATCCGCGTTCCGTCCCATCCAGCCATCAACAGTAATTAACCTGAGATACATGCTTAAAAAGTCAACAAAACGTTGAGTGAATTCATAGAGTTTACAATTAACACATAGAACGCATATTTTGGGTTCCACAAAACGTATAACGTTGGCTCGTAAGTCAAGTTATAAAAATAGTGATTTCCAACTAAAGAGCTCGTGTATCGAAACTTAACACATTCATCCCGTAGGACGAAATTATGTCCAAGAAATATGTCACTTCTCCTAATACTAACCACAAAATGTCCGTTTGACAGGGTGGTCCCAACGGATTCAAACCCCGGACAGGGTTGTCAAACTCAATAGATCTATTTAATTCATTAGCGCTTACCAACACATGGTAACTAACAGTCACATAACAACAAGGCATATGCTCATTAGTGAAGGAATCATATTCAAGTATCAAAACAGTTTGCGTTCGATTTCACAAAACAAGCAATATATCCCCCTCGCGGAGTTAAAAACATTGAAAACTTTAAAAGCAATATATGGAAGTAAACACATATATATATCCCCCTTGCGTTCGATCGGCCATAACTTCTTCGTTATTAGGAGTTAGAAGTTCTACCTTATATCATAACGATCGTCTCGGAAAGCTTTATCATATTCTAAAGCCCAAAAATTAGATTTCCCAAAATCTTGACCCTCGTTTTGCGTGCCAAACTTTCTGTCCGAATTTTCATGTTACAAAACACTATCAAAATCATTTTCTCAATCACCCAATATCATCATCTAGCCTATTTGGCGCAAGTACAATCGTGTTTCATCACACCCAATAATTCTAAATCGATTAAATCGCAAAAACAAAAATAACACAAGTATTAAAAATACTTACAAAGCTATAATAAGCAAGATCGGACAAGAATGAAACTTGACTCGTTCCCTCTTGTGTCTTTCCGAACTCGAACCAACCCCAAACATCCAAACCGGACTTTTCCCATTTAAATCGAGCTTCAAATAATGCTTATCTAGCTATTTTAAACATCCCTTTTAAATGAAATTGTTTGAAACTAACCCGGATTCTAACTCTAAAAATACTCATTGCA
>BQNB010147776.1:0-16394 GCA_026074375.1 Tanacetum coccineum
ATTTGAGTTTGGTTTGGTTTGTTCGGGTTGTGGTGAGCCGCGGCTAGGATTTGAGAGGGACGAGACGAACTCTTTTATTTTCCGACTTTGCTCCGTATAGCTTTGTGAGCCTTTTTTTTGTCTATTTCGATTATTTCATTCATTTGATTTGATTTACGTAAATATGTATATGTGTGGTGAAATCGACTGAAACTTGCGGCGTAGGGAAATAATATGATATTGATGTCAAGGTTGGATTTATACGAAATTATAAGGTATATTGGATATATTTTTGGTGAGTTTTTGGGTCGAAAACTAGTTTTAACGCATTTTGTATCGGGTCGTTTTGGCCAGAAAACAGTACCTATGTTTCGGGGTTCGAGATTTTGAAAAGTTGGATTTTTGTTTATGAAATATAATAAAGTTTTCCTAGACGGACGTTTTGATATAAAATGGGACTTCTAACTCCCAATAACGAAGAAACTGGAGCTAGATCGATATATACACTTTAGTAGAAAAATGGGTCATTTGAAGTATATATTAAATCTGTCAGGTTTAGTAATTTGATGTTTTGAGCACTTTCGGGTCCGTTTCGGCCTTCCGGCGAAACACGAAAGTTGTTCGGATTAACGTTTTACATAAAATCTCTTTTTGGTCAAAGTCGTGAAAATGAGATATAACGGGTCAAAATTTAAAGTCAAACTTCTGTATTTTTATAAAAATATATATATAGTTTCAGCAGATTCTCGTAAGGGCATTTTGGTCATTTTCTGTCGAGTTTCAGGTCTCGGCTAAAACTAAAAAGTTGTTCGGAATATCGTTTCGCATAAATTTGCTTTAGAACCCGAGTCGTAAAAAGGTGATTTAGTGGGTCGTTTTGGTCGGGTCAGACTTAGAAAATAAATGTATTTTATTAAAAAGTCAAACGTAAAAGTCAACAAGAACATTAGTAAACGTTAACGAACTATGAAGGTGATTTCGATTTATAAAATAATATCGAATAATATATTATCGTAAGTAATTACTTTTGAGGCCGTTGGTCGATTCTAAAAATGAAATAGTATATGATTGGATGGAAAATAGTATA
Source organism: Tanacetum coccineum (assembly GCA_026074375.1). Classification (NCBI taxonomy): domain Eukaryota; kingdom Viridiplantae; phylum Streptophyta; class Magnoliopsida; order Asterales; family Asteraceae; genus Tanacetum; species Tanacetum coccineum. The sequence continues at coordinate 1,067 of BQNB010147776.1, forward strand.
TATAAAATATACTAAGTGTTAAGGTTTAGAACGCGCAAGTGGATTTCTCATCACATATAAGTATGTATGCATATATAAATATATATATGTTTTCGTCATAATGATGTACGCATCGTTGCTCATATTTTGTACGTATTGTAATCGAGCGACGTAATTATAGGTCGTGATCAAGATCGTTACTGCTTCGTTTGTGATTTATTTGGCTTATTCAATCGTGATCGTTGATCAAGGTGAGTTCATAGTCTCGCATTTCAATCTTTTCAATGTTTTATAAACCCGCGAGGGGAATACATGCTCGTTTTACTAAGTGAACTTATTGATTTCTACTACATAAGCGTTACATGACTATTTTTACTAAAGCTTGATTTGTTTACTACATGATTTGAGATCGTGAATACCTATATTTGAAACCGTGAATTTTAGACATGATTGTTTTACTAAGCGTTAAATGACTATTTTTACTAAAGCTTTTACTTGCCTACCACATGATTTTTAATACATGGTTGATTTCTTATGAACTTACTAAGTTTGATTTGCTATGCATGTTTTTTTTTACCTTCGGACACAAGTGTTGTTTCAAACTGTATGCTATGCCTGATATTAATGCCTGATATTATTGCCTAAGTACCTTCTCTGCCACTTAAGTCCCCTGTTTATCATGAACCGTCAGTTGCTAGTGTAGTGAGCGCGAGTGTTGTGGATAGATCTATCGGGATTGACAATCCCCACCTTTCTTTGGGGTCACAAGCTGACTTATGGTGCATTGAACATTTGAGGTATTACTTTCTAGTTTGATGCAAAAAGTCAAAAGAAGTTGGGTACAAAAACAAATTTTTGATACAAAAAAAAGCGATTTAATGCACAAAAGTTTTTTTTCATACTCCCTCCGTCCCTAAATAAGTGTCCACTTTTGACTTTCGAAGTCATATTTCAACAACTTTGACCTTAAATATGTCTTTTGTGTTATATAATACTTGATGCAAAATATATGAATAGATTGTGATTTAAATGTATTTTCATTAAGTATTATATAACACAAACAAAATAATTTAAGGTCAAAGTTGATAGAAAAAGACTTTAAAAGTCAATAGTGGACACTTATTTAGGGACGGAGGGAGTAATTTTTTTTGGGCAAAACTATCCACTTTTAGAAAAACTTCTTTCACAACTTTTTCATGCACCAACATGCACATTCTTGTGGAATTTTTTCAGAATTTTTTGAGAACTTTTTTCAATTTTTTTTTTTATCCTTCTCACGAATATTTGTCTTTTTATTTGATCTTTATCCTATATATATATATATATATATATATATATATATATATATATATATATATATATATATATATATATATATATATATATATATATATATATATATAGTAGGGATCCAGTGAGAAGTAAATTAAAATAAGAAGTGGTGAGAAGTGACTAAAACCACACATTTGAGATGGAACGACTTTCATTAGATGCATTTCTATCCATCTAGATGCACCATATTGAGTTTCGAAAGTTAATTTGATGTGTAGATGATGTAAATTAATTTTCATGATTTTAGCACATGTAGATGACCAAAAAACAAGAGGAATCATAAAATGCATCTAATATACATATATGCATCTAATTAAAAGCTAGAAAACACATTATGATGCATTATAATGCATCTAAGATTATAGAGATGCATCTAATTTAAGTCGGTGCATCTCGGATATGCGGTTATAGTTACTTCTTATCCTTCTTATTTTAAGAAAACTTCTTATTCGATCCTAACTATATATATTATATACTATTAATATATATATATATATTATATATATACTATATATATATATATTATATATATATATATATATATATATATATATATATATATATATATATATATATATATATACTAGTTACGTAACCCGCTCAACGGGCGGGTTTGTTTCATAAATCTTTTTTGAAGACAATATTTGTCGTTTAGTTGTAATGGATTTTGTGTTTGTGTTAACATAAAATCTTAATTCCTCTTTTTTGTTTCATTATATATAGTATGACATATAATCGTCCGTGAACACCGTATTTATTAAAAGGAAACCAAACTTTAATGTGTATGCCCAACGGACGGGTTCGGTTCATGCATGTTTTTTAAGACAATTTTTTGTTTGTGTTAACATAAAATCTTCATTCCTCTTTTTCGTTTCATTATTAATAGTGTTACATATTGCCGCCCGTGTTAGAATATCGTCTTGTTAATAGCAAACCAATCTTTGATAGTGTTTGCTCAACGGACGATTTCGGTTCATAAATCTTTTTTGAAGACAATCTTTGACGTTTAGTTGTAATGTTTTTTGTGTTTGTATTAAGTTAAAATCATATTTGACTTTTAGTAATTAGAACTCGTCCTAGGAAGGGCGATCAATTGCATAAACAATATAACTATCGCAAAAGATATGGCAAGTCTGATTTCACATGTCTATAGTCTGACCTTTAAATTTAATAACACAAATGTTTAATTAACCACCTCCACCTCATCATGTTAGAAGCCGCAATCGTAGTTATGGCAGGAGCCGTAGCTACGAGTTAGTTTTACATTCTTGTCCCTCAACTATAACTGCTTAAATAAATACATTCACATTACACATATTTGATATCATATGGTTAAGATATAAATATCACTATTTTTTGTTGATCCCACGCCTTGATCGATTCTTTACGTAGTAAAGTGTTTGTTACCTTGGACGAATCCAAAATAACAATGGTTGAGACTTTGTATGTATACCAAAGTGTATGCGGAATCTACACTTTGATACTCTAGAGGTGTTTATCAATAGACCAGTAATAACCAAACAAACAATGAACAATTAAGTAATAACAAACTGCTTCAATATTATTAGAATTAATAATACGAGTACTCTTGTAGTACTGGGGTTACAACCTTGAAGCTATCACAATCTATTTCTAAAAGTATTCGTCTAAGTATCTATATATCCTAAACCTAGGATCTCCTTTTATAGAACACAAGGAGTCCTTTACAAAGATAACTACCTATCTTTTAGGATCAGTTACAAACAACCCATAATAATCTCCATGCATACTTATCTTTAAGTCGTCAGCTTTGAACATACAGCAGATTAACTCCTTTCTCCTAGCAGTATTAACAACACTAGGCAGTAACTACGATGTACTGCAGTACTACTCCATTATACTTGTTAGTTATACCTTGGCAATATTAAGTCTTGTGAAAGATTATTCCTACCAATCCTCCCCTAAACATTGTACTTGCCCTTTCAAATCATCAAGTTTCTTCTGAATTAAATCTTCTAGTCTTCTAGAGGGGGGGGGGGGGGAAGGGGGGTGGGGGAGGGGGGGGTGGCTGGGTGGGGGGGTGGGGGGAGGGAGGTGTGGAGGGGGGGGGGGGGGGGTGGGGGGGGGGGGGTGCGGGCGGGGGGATTTAAGCGGGGGAGGAAAAGAGATTGTGGTCCTATCTACGAGGTTGGTCTTTCTTGAGATCTTATAACCTTAGAAGTGCAAACGCCTGTAAAACTCTCATGATCAACCTCCCAACTTCTTTTCAACATCTTCGGAGATCATTCTTGACTTAGAGGGTATTCTTCTCTGCAGCCTAATGTATTGGCTATAAACCCCAAAAAATTCCGCATCAGTAAAATGTGAATACCAAAAATCATATAAAACTCCAGCTTATCACGATTTAATTCATGCTAACTCTTCCATATCTCATTTCTTCATCAATCAAATGAAGTAAATGTAAATCTCCCCACTTCATCCAGATCATTCCCTTTCTGGTCTTGAAGTACTATATCTTTCCTTGACTAGTCTGTACAGTTCCTCTACATCCTGTCTATCAAAATCTTCAAGCATCTCACTCAATACTTTGTAGTTCTTGGAACTGCCATCTCCTCTAAAAACTTGATAATACATAAAATTCTCTGTCAAAACACAAGTCTTCTAGTCCCTCAATCAAAACTTTTGTAAGATAGAGATTCAACCTCCATAGGAACCTCTTCTCTTGGTATTATATCCAAAAATCCTTTGAGTTCTTCCTTCTCAGCATCTTCTTCCAACTTCTGTCCTTCCCTGTGTGCTTTTCTAGAGAATAGGTTTTCTTTCTCTTGCTCCATTTCTTTAACAACTTCTTTCACTTCTTGTTATGTATCAACATCTTCTTCTTCAATCTTTTCAGGAGACTTTTCACGAGACTTCATCTTTTTAGGAGACTTCATCTTTTCAGTTTCATGCTCCATAGGCTCAATGTGTTGATTAAAATCCCAAACCTTTTCAAATATTGGCCTAATCTCATCATAAGACATTCCCTTGAAGTCACTAATCTTGTAGTTCCCCTGATTCTTCAAGTATTTGATCATGTTTTTCCTTGCTTGGGCAACTGTCTTTGGTTTCATCTTTAGAGTATGATACCTTATGACTGAAGGATCATTCCAATCTATCTTCTTAGATGTCTTAGCTTCAGCCATAGCTCTTTGTCTTTCCTCTTCATCCCACTGTCTAGCTATTTCTTCATCTCTAGCAATCTGTGCCCTTTGTTCCTCATTCATTTGCTCTTCAAGTCTGATGGCTTCAGCTAAACTTAATCTTTCTTGTTCAAGCTCTTTCTTAGACTTCTTCTTGGGCTCAGACTCTATCATTATAGCTTTTCCCTTGTCTTGTCTTGACCTTTTCTCTGCACTCCTTCTTGTATAAGTAATAGTTCCTCCAGCAGTACTAAGATTTACCACAGCAGTACTAACTATTGGAACTTCTTTACTAGCAGTACCTTGTTTTGCTCCAGCAGTACTAACTTTAGCAGTTCCTTTTTCACTGCTTTTTTGATCTTGAATTACTTCTGTAGGAGTCACATCTTGAATCACAGGTTCAGTTTCATTACTTGCTTTCTCTTGAACCTTTTCATTAGATAATATCCTCCCCTGTTTGGAAGAATCATCTGCAATGTCTTCATCATCTGAATGAACAATTTTAGCTCTCCTCCTTGCTTTCCCAATCTTGATTTGAGCCTCTAGCTTCTTGACCCTGAGTATGAGCTTAGTAAATGTAGAACTATAGGTTTACTTTGTTATCTTCAAGTCATTCTCTAAAACTCCAATCCTGTCAAATAGTTTGGTAACCAAATCTGTCAATTCATTGAGTTTCAATCTACCCTCATCACTTCCATGTGAGTGAACAACATGGATATGTGATTCATTGGGTGTAGGAAGATGGTGTTCTATGCCAGGTGATGGTTGTGTTGGTGATGGTTGTGTTGGTGATGGTTGTGTTGGTGCAGCAGTGATATGTTCAGGTGTAGGTGAAGGTGCAGGTGAAGGTGAATGTATAGGGGAAGGTGAATGTTCAGGTATGTGAGAAGGTGAGGATGTGATTCTTGAAGGTGAAGTGGAAGGTTCAGTAACATCTAGCATTGTAGGGAAAAGAGCAACTTCCTGACCTGAAAATCCCTTTGTAGGCCTCTTCATGTTGTTAAAAACTTTGTTGCTAAGAGAGGGTACAGGATATGTTCTTGAGTGTTGTTGAAGTTGGTTCCTCTGCATATCTAGGCATATTTGAATAAACCTATGGTACATCAAAAACTTATGGGGACTAGAGATATTGGACACCATATGCTCAAAAATCATCCTAGAGAAATTATACTTCCTATTGGTAGCTAAACAGATAACAGCAGTTGCAATGGTATACTAAACTGCTCCCTAGCAGTTTTCTTGGGCTCTAAGGCAATGAAGAAATAAAGGATAAGAACCTCCTGAAGGTGAAAAATCACTCTTTTGAAAGTTAAACTTATCTGGAGTCTGTGTGATATTCCTATAAGTGCAATTGCTTAAAAATCTCCGAGTTGGGTATAGAAGAAAGCCATCCATGATCATCAACTTGGATGTCTTCGTTAAAAGATCCCTCAGTGTTAGTCATGGAGTGACAATCAATGGGTAGCAGTAATCTTGACCTTCTCCATTTTCACCAGTAGTAACTTCAGCAATCTCCAAAATTATTTGATAAATTGAGACCACAAACATCTGGCTTCTTGTTGGGGCATAGGCAAGGTGACTTCGATTTAGGAAATCGATAATTTGATAAATACCCTGCACTTCCTGAAGATTTCTCTTAAAAGGCTACCATGTTTGCTTGTCATTTAAATTCCAAGTTTGCCAATGACTAAAACTTGTAGTAATCGAGTGGGTTGCATCGTGGACTGAATATTATGAAGCTGGAGAAAGTTAATTGTGATTTAATTAGAGAAAGTAGAGATACGGTTTGACCAATTAAAGGAAATGAGTTATGTGATTTTAATGAAAATATATATAGAAAATATCACGAAGTCCCAATTGGTCAAACCTCTTATGATAGGAATTTGGTGGAATATCTTAATGGCCTCTAATATTAATGCAAAATCTGTTAGGCCTAACAGTACTTAACTGTCATTCCAGCAGTACTAAATTTGGTCTTAGCAGTACTAAATTAAGGCCTAGCGAATTAACTTCTCTACACAAAGCGAGTACAAACTCAAGTTTTGTAATACTCAAAATAACTTTCACACAAACTCTCTTTTGTTTTTAGCTACATTTACTATCTCTCATTCTTTTGCGCTCACTTTTCACTCTGTCTGTTTTTCACAATCTTTTTCTGTTTTTAGTCACCAAAATTTTCTTTTGTTTTGACTCAACCCAATCCACCACAAAGTATAGTTTTTGGAGCCAAAACTACCAGCCATTAACGGAGTTGAATGTCTTTTACCAATAGCCGTTTGCTTTGGACTAGCCATGCTTCATTGTAAAAAAAACATGGTGTCATTGATAAACCATATAGTTTTAAGAAAAATTTCAACTATTCAACGGCACTTTGAGATGTCTTTACCTGTAGCCGTTTGCTTGGACTAGTCAATTCTTGATGTATATATAGACCTGGTGAACTGATGACCATTTGTTGTGGGTGTTAAACCAACACTTGAAGAATAAATACATCCTCCCCTCAAATTAATTGTACATTGAGTAACCCAATTTTCACACTTCATTGCTTATCATGAAAGAGTGAGCTCAGATCCTAGAAAAACAAAATCTAACAATTTTTCTTGCTCTAGCAGTATTAAATGATACTTATAGGGATAACAATGAAGACACAGTAATACTAGCAGTACTAACTATAAGTAACAGTTTTGACAAACAGTTTTAAATATAACTAGCAGTACTAATTATAACTTGCAGTATTAATTTACAAAGACTTAACAGTACTAACATTTAACAAACTTTACAAAAACAAGCAAGAGATTTTGGCATTAGGATTGGAGCATTCCTATACTTGAATAAGTACGGAAATTACAGCATCAAAACCTTTTGTAGAAGATCTGTACATTATGTTGAGAGAAGAAATATCATTTTAGCCATTTGAATCAACCTATTAGCATTGCAGTCTTCTCATAAAATGATGCCTAATCTCTATATGTTTTGTTTTAGAATGTTGAACAGGATTTTCAATTATGCAGATAGTACTAGTATTGTCAATGTAAATAACAGTATCCATGAAATTGTACCCATAATCCAACAGTTGGTTTTGTATCCAGAGACTGTACACAGCAACTTGCCAGCAGCCACACATTAGTTCAGTTGTAGAAGTTGGCAACTCAGTTTGTTTCTTGCATTGCCAAAGAAATCAACATATTTCTAAAATACTGGGATCAACCTTCTAGTAGTTGACTTCCTATCAAGTGTAGCTCCAGCATAGTCACTATCAGTGTAGGCAACTAATTCCAATGGAGAATCCTTAGAATACCAAAGTCCTAATGATGGTTTTCCTTTAAGGTATCTAAAGATTCTTTTGACAGCTAAGAGATGGGATGCTTTGGAGAACCCCCCCCCATGAAACCTTGCACATGCACACACTGCAAAACATGATGTATTGGTCTGGTTGCTATAAAGGTCACATCAAAGAATCCTATCATAGATCTATAAAGATGTTCATCAACATCAGCAGCATCTCCATCTTGAATTAAAAGGCTTTTCCAGATCTGTGGGAGTAGAGGCAGACTTCACATCTGAGTAGTTGAACTTTCTCAAAATCTCATGGACATATTTATCTTGTATGCTTAAAAATTATTTCTTGTTCTGTTGGGACCTGTAATCCTAAAAAGAGGTAAGTTCTACCATAGAACTCATATGAAAGAATTATCCTTCATAAGCTTTCTCAACTCATCACATAATTGCTTCTTTGTTAGATCCAAAGATAATGTCATCTACATAGATTGAACAGCAAGATATGGTCTCCCTTATGTCTCTTGAGAATAATTTTTTGGTCAATCTTTCATCTTTCAAAACCATTGCACAAGAGATAATTTGCCAAAGTGTCATACCAAGCTCTGGGTGCTTGATGCAGGCCATATAATGCTTTCACTACCTTATAGACTTTATTAGGATGGTCAGGATCTTCAAAACCTGGAGGTTGACATACATATACCTCCTCTTCAATCTGACCATACAAGAAAGCACTTTTGACACCTATTTGGTCTGACATAAATCCCTTATGAAGCATAAGCAGGAATATTCTTATGGCCTCAAGTAAACTCAGGACCTTGCCTTGAGTTCCAACCGACTTTCACAATTGGGATGCGGCTTTGCTTTAGTCGTTTAACTTCTCGATCCATAATTTCGACCGGTTCTTCAATGAAATTAAGCTTGCCATCAATCTGAATTTCGTCTAACGGAATAGCTAGGGGTTCGTAGGAGAAACACTTTTTCAGATTGGAAACGTGAAAAGTACTATGAACCCGACTTAATTGTTCTGGGAGTTCAAGTCGATACGCTACCGTTCCCACTTTAGCAAGGATTTTGAAAGGTCCAATATAACGAGGATTTAGCTTCCCCCGTTTGCCAAAACGTATCACCCCTTTCCATGGCGATACCTTCAACATAACCTTATCTCCAGCCTCAAACTCCAATGGATTACGACTCCTATCGACGTAGCTCTTTTGTCTATCACGTGCAGCTTGAATACGCTTCTTGATTTGGATGATCTTTTCTGTGGTTTTATGAATAATCTCAGGGCCAGTAAGCTGAGCATCTCCAACCTCAGCCTAACAGACATGCGACCGACACTTACGACCGTACAATGCTTCGAACGGTGCAACTTTGATACTCGTGTGATAACTATTGTTTAGATACTACTCACACCAAAGTAGGTGTCTATCCTACCTTTCCCAAATCAATTACACACGACGTTGCATTTTCCTTCAAAGTTTGGATGGTTCTCTCACTTTGACCATCCGTCTGTGGATGATAAGCCGTACTCATATCTAATTGAGTACCTAGAGCTTTGTTTAGCGATTGCTAGAATTAAGATGTAAATTTACTGTCTCGATCAGAAATAATCGAAATTGGCACTCCATGTCTTGAGACAACTTCCTTCAAGTATTGTCTCGCAATTTTCATTGAGGCGGTTTCCTTACTTTGGCATGAAATGTGCAGACTTGGTGAGTCGGTCATCAAAGTATCTACATTGTCTGGACCGAAGATGTACTTTGGCAACTTAGTGATTGAAATCCATTATAAAGTTCTCTCATTTCCATACCTGGGATCACAGGTTAAACCAACAAACCTGATGGTTTTTGGGCATTTGGCCTTACTCTTGCACAAGTCAGACAAATACTGACGTAGGTTGCATTCTCAGTTTAATATTTGGCCACCAATTCAGTTTCTTCAAGTATTGGTACATCTTATCGATCCAGGATGGAGCGAATTCTTTTGACTATGCGACTCGTGCTTAATCAGGAATTCTTCAAGTCACAAAACTGGGTATCCTAAACTTCTATTCCTCTAAACATAACGGTCATGAGCACTGGGCTCCAAATTCTTAATCATACCACACTAATTCTTATGGTTCATGTTTCTATTCCTTTCTTGCCTCAACTTGCGCGTTTAAAAATTTGCTACGAGAAGGTCAGACCAGTCGTCAAACCTAGGCTCGAATCGTAGTGCTTGTTTCGTTCCTTTAGGATACAAGGCATCGACACCACGTTGCCTTCTGAATGATAACAAATTTCCTAATCGTAGTCCTCAACAATTCCAACCATCGACGTATGTCTCACTGTTCAAACTATTTCTGATCAAGAATATGTTGCAAGTTCGTATGATAGTGAAACACAACGCAGTTTGTGCCGTATAAAATAATGATTCTCACCATTTTGAGAGCAAAACTATAGCTCCTAAGCTCTAAGTCATATGTAGTGTAATTCTTCTCGTGAATCTTGAGTTGGCGTGATAAATGCGTAGGCTATGACTTTCTCCCTTTGCATCAAAACTGCGCCCAACCCTTTACGAGAAGCATCACAGTAAACCATGAAGTTTTCACTACCTTCGGGTAAAGCTAAAATCGGTGCACTACATAATTTCTGCTTCAACAGCTGAAATGCAGCTTTGCCTTTTCACTCCAAATCAGACTTCATGTTATTTTGAGTCAGCTTTTTCGTCATAGGCTTGCAATTTTGAGAAACTTGATAAATCGCCGAGTAATAGCAGCCACGACTAGAATTGATGAATCTTTGTCGGAGTCTTGGGCGATGCCTAATCCTTGATTGACTCAATCTTAGCTGGGTCACTGTGAATGCTTCATATCAATCACGTGGGCGGACTAAGAATGTTACCTTCGACAAGCCTAAAAATTCACACTTTGAAACTTGCATACAATTCTTCCTTCTTAAGCAACTCCAAATTAATTAAAGATGTTCTGCCTGTGCTCTTCCGCTGATCTTGGATTAGATCAAGATGTCATCAATAAAAACGATCACGAATTTATCCAGATATGGCTTGCACACCCGATTCATCAGATCCATGAATACCGTCGGTGCATTGGTCTGTCCAAACGGCATCACCTGAAACTCATAGTGACCGTAGCGTATCCTGAACGTCATCTTTGGAATGTCTTCCTCTCGAACTCTAAGTTGGTGTACAAGATTCTTCAATTCGATCTACGAGTTTGGACTCTTGACCCTTTCAACTGATCAAATAAGTTGCCGATTCTTAAATGTGGGTATCGATTCTTCACAATAAGCTTGTTCAGTTCACGGTAATACGGTAATCAATACACATCTGAAAAGATCCATCTTTCTTTTTGACAAACAAGACTGAGGATCCCCAAGGTGAGAAACTCAGTCTTAAAAACCCTTTTGTCATAAAGTTCTTGTAGTTGAGTAGACAATTCTTGCAGTTCCGACAGTCCTAATCTATACGGGGCGCGTGCCACAGGTGCAGCACCTAGGACCAAGTCAATTTAGAATTCGACTTGTCGCATTGGCGGCAATCCAGGAAAGTCTTATGGAAAGACTTCTGGAAAGTCCCGTACGATAGGCACGTCCTCAAGTCGCTTCTCCTCTAACTTGTCTTCGGTTTCCTTCTTTGTAACTTGTGCCAGAAAAATTAGGCAACATCTCTTAATATATTTCTGAGTTTTAGTGCATGATATAACGCTCAACTTTGACTTCTTTCCTTTCACTACTATCACCTTGGACTATAAAACTTCATCTCTATAGGGAATCCGCACAATCTTTTCATCACATACGATCACCGCACGATGGTTCGCTAACCAATCCATGCTGATGATGACGTTAAAACTACCCAGTTCTACTGGCATTAGGTCAATATTAAATGGGTGACCTAGAAATCCTAACGTACAGCCTCTAAGTACGGTATTAGTTTCAGAGATTCTTCCGTCGGCTAATTCGACAGCATAGCTAACGTCTAATAGCTAACGTTTAAGGTATCGGGGGTTATATTAAGTAAGGTACTAAAAGTAGTCAACACGAAACTTGAGTCGGCGCCTGAATCAAATAACATGGAAGCATAGTGGTTGTTGAGAAGAAACATACCCGTGACAATGTTTGAATCGGGGTTAGCTTCTCCTCCTCCCAGCACATATGCCATGTCCTCTAGCTTCCTTGGTCTTTTTCCTAGCTTTGTTTCCACGCTTCTGATTCTTCAACTTGGGGCAACTATTTCCCTATGTTTCCCTGCCTCCCATACTTATAAACAAGTAGGAAACCTACTAATTCACTCGCAGACCTCTCTGAGGTTGTATGGGGACATCAACTCGCATTTCTTACAATCACTGGTCATATGCCCGACTTGGTGGCACTTTTACTATATCAGCAGATTTTCAAGATTTGACTATGATTATGCACCCAAGAAGGTCCTCGAGGAGGTAAGACAAGGTTTACAGAAAATTCACTTGGAGGTCTCCCCGATAGCATCTATAGGGATTGTAATTGATGCTGAACTACAAGACTCTAAGATGTTGTTCAAAACATACCGTGCAAGGTTTGAATCGGGGTTAGCTTCTCCCTCCTCCTAGCACATAAGCCTTTCCTTTAGCTTCCTCAGTCTTTTTCCCAGCTTTGTTTCCACGGTTCTGATTCTTTAACTTGGGACACTCATTCCTGTAGTGTCCTTACCTCCCACACTCAAAATAAGTAGGAACCCTCTAATTTACTATCGGATATCTCAGAGTAGCTGGGATAGCAACTGCATTCTTACAATCCCTGGCCATATGCCCCACCTTGTTTCACTTCCCACACTTCACAATACATGGTCCTTCGTGATGTAACTTACACTTGCTGCAGTAAGGCAAAGGCCCAGCATATCTCCTTTTCTCATTGTTACCAGCCGTATAGGCTCTTGCCACATTCTGACCTCCAACATTATGTCTTTTGAATGGTGGTTGCTGCCCACGGTTGTCTCTCTGGTTGGCCTCCAAGCTTCTTTTATTTTCAACATTTTTCACTGCAAACCCCTTCAACTTTTGATCCATTAAATTGTTGGCAATATGAACAACATCTTGGATTTTTATAGGTTCGGCAGCAATTACATTCCCTTGGATGTTATTGGGAAGACCTCCAATGAATTTCTCAATTCGATCCTCCTCCTCGGGGACCATCTTGGTGCACATCATAGTCAACTCTTGAAATCTCTGAGTATAGCCAAATCATACGTTGTTCTTCACGGTCAAATTCTACGCTCAGACTCATCTTTTGAATTTCATTTATGGCATAACTTCACCATTAGCTTCAATAAGCTCTCTATCATGACATGACAAATGCACATCAGCTCCAATTGTCCTCTTGTTTCATTCCCCAAGTAGAGCATTGTTCATCCAAGGTGCAAGGTAGCATACTTAAATTGATATTTATCTGAACAAATGTTGATATGGCACACTGTTCCATCTTCTCAACCACCTTATTTCCAAAAACCCGACATACTCCTTTGTTCCCTTGAAGCTTGAGTGAGTTGACCCACTCATGAAGTTCTTGGTATGTATACACTCTCGAGCAACAGGCCCAACACCCCTTTTATTCTCATTTGGATTTCCATTTCCACCATTTCCATTTCCACCATTTCCATTTCTACTATTTCCATTATAGCCGTCACTGCTGTTTTGGCTTTGACTTTCAGCCTTGAGAGCATTGGCAGCACGGGTTGCCTCATAAGCAGCCAACGCGTTTCTTACCACTTGTCGGTTAAGAGTCTCTCTCGATTGCTCGGGGGTCATACCAGAATGAGTGATAGTCATGTTCTACATCACAAGACATAACACGTGGTGAGATTCGATACGAGATATAGCCACTTATAAATGGTAAATAAGGTTTATAAAGGAAAATACAATAAAACATGTTTTGCCAGAACAAGTAAATAACAATAAAGACAAACACGCGAGAGAATCAAAACAAGCTTGTCATATACTACCACTAGTCGAATGTCCATACACAACATCATGGACGAAAACCCAAACGCCTCGTAGCGAATGTCTCCAATCTCCTAAATCGCATCCTGTCATAGTAGCGAAACCTACGGATCTGCCTAAGCTTACTCTCCATAAAGCTCACGTGTGGCCGAAACCTATCGGCTCTCGCTCTCTCCATCATCATGGTGCCTTGAAGTCTTGTGTTGCTCCTCTCTAAGGACGCAACATGCTCAAAAGCTAGCTCTCTCCCCACCATCAATCAAACTCCTCGCTTCTAACTCTCTCTGTCCCGTCTCAATGTCCTCTATCCTCTGAAGAGGTATCTTTATAACATGATCATAGATATCCTGCAAACCCTCCTCAATCTGCTCCAAACGCTCTACAACATCGGGCATAAGCATAGCATTAGGGATATCAATCCCAGCAACCACGTCCACTCTGACCTCCATAGTACCCCTATCACTGGACTCGACCTCGTCCTCAACCTTGTCCTCTACATCAACCCCAACATCGACCTCCATATCAATACATGCATCAATCCCAGTCATAACATCCCTATCTACTACAACCTCAACAGCCGTAGCATCAGCCTTAATGTCCTCTAACACATCAGCATCGATGTCCTCCTCAACACTATCCTCTAGTGAAATAGAATCCCTAAACCTCTTACAAGGTGGAAGGAGATCAGCACGAGAAGGAACTAAAGCTCTCATAGCATGGATAGATGATGTCACGATAGCAGCAGGGGACCTACATCTCTTGTGAGATGGTCCAGCAGATGACTCGGAAGAAGAATCCCTAGTTGATGACTCGGATGTTGTCGATGGATACATGGTAGATAATGGGGAAGACCTCCAACGGAGATAGGCCTCGCTATACTGTGGAGTCCTAGCAAGTGGTGGATGAATAAATCTTGGTGGTGTAGATGAATCAGCAACGGTGGTGTCTGGTGATGCATGTCCGGGTAAGGAATGACCCGAAGTAGAATGCCCAGATGATGAATGATCTGAAGATGAATGACCCAATGATGATTCGGAAGTAAAACGATCTAAGTGATGTGATGTGTAGCTTAATGCTAAAGGATGAGAAGGTAAAGGTCTAACCGACTTCCTCGCGGTCAATGCCCTACATGGCCTACCAGGATGAGTACGGTAAAGTCAACCAATGGGAATGTCCTCCTCGGGTCGGATAAGAATAGCTCGACGAATCCTGGGTGGGGCAACAACAGGTGCAAGTGGAAACTCAAATGATGGTGCAACAATAGCAGATGGTGTGGGTAAAATGGGAGCAGTCAGAATCTCTGGAGTAGAAGTAGTAAGTGATAAATACCTCTCGGGCATCTCAGTATCTGACTCTGAATCGTCTGAACACAGAAAAGGTAAAACCATAGATGCTACAGATACGAAAGGTGGTGAACTCTTCGATGGATCAACCTCTGGCGATGAATGAGTATCAAGCTCGAGCAACCCGGCAGGTGAGGCAACTACAGCCGCCCCCACCACCAGTGCAACCAGGACCTCAACAGAAATAGAACCAATAAGGAAAACTCATGGAAAAGAGGATCCCAAACTCTCGACTGATACGTCCGAAGAAATAGAAATAACCG
>BQNB010147777.1:0-16394 GCA_026074375.1 Tanacetum coccineum
TATAAGCTCAACTAATATAAGCTTGTATAAGCTTTACATATTATCCTTAATAAGCTAAAAAAAATATGACGTGAGAAAAAATTCAGTTTAGCCACCAAAAAGGAATGTAAACGTGAAATATACACCAACGTGAACATTAGACACAAAAAGGAATATGCACCAGTAAACACAAAGTTGACTTTTTTTTGTTTTTTTTTTGTTTTTGTTTTTGTTAAGATCACAAATAAGCCAAAACGTGAGAAATGTGTAAACGTGTAGGACCAGTTTTTGGTTTAAAAAAAATTAGCCGAATGATTAAGCTTAAAAAAAAATCCAAATAAGCACCAAAATGTCCGAATAAGCTCAAAAAAAAAATACCACAAATAAGCACAAATAAGCAAAATCTTAATCTCACAAACACAATCAAACACTAAAATAAGCACTAATCCACAATCATTGGCTCTTGATACCACATATTAAACGATAGATCTTGATTGATGACTAGTGTGTGAAAGTGAAGGTGTAATTAGTGTGTGTGTTTAGAGAGAGAATTACCTAACTTGCATTTTGATTAAATAAAGTTGTTACATCTAACCATGGCATAAATTACTATTTATATCCCTTGGTTAGCTTGTTGACTAAACTTTTCTCACTTAACATATTTAGTCCCTGCACTTTATAATAGTGCTTACAAGTAGAACATTTCTTTATTTCTAACAATATCTGATTCATTGTTGGAATAAGCGGTATCGTTGGAAACATTAGGTAAGGGCATGTGTTTTGGTTGTTTCCTGACATTTTTCTTTTGTATATTTAAACCATTTATGAAGTTAATAAGTTTGAGAGGTGAATTAAATATGTTTTTTGGTATTATCAATCTTTGGCTAAGAAGTACAACAGGTAAGTGAGGTTGTTTTGGACTTTAGTTTTCTATTGTTTTTTGGTTGTGGGTTACTAAAGAAAAGGGGTGATTGATAGCCCAAGGGAGAGACTGGGTTCTTCACATGGGCTAAAATATTTAACATGGTAGGTTGAGTCTCGGTAATAGGTTCACAAGGAGTGCTTTTAAGGGAAGAGAGTGAATTTAAAACAATGTTAACATACCTTTCCTCACGTGAAGCCTCAACATTGTTAACACCAATGTCAACTGAGCCTATATCACTTTCTTGACCCACTTTCTGCATAGATGTTGACATTTCCTTGTTGTGGTAATTAGGGACAAAAGTTGGAGAAGTCGCCTAACACAATTTCCTTAACTGTTGGGCAAACATTGGAGTCGTTTGACCATCATGTGTGCCCAGAAAATTCAAATTATTTTTCGATCGTTCCAACAATTGCATATCGTTTTCCTTAAAACCGCAATCGACCTCGTCGTCCGCATTATTGTTACTCCCGCGGTCCATATCGACGTTGTTCTCACAATCCACATGGTCATCCTCACGAATCCACCCACCATCATACATAAGGTAATCTGCATCTCCATTTAAGAACAACTCGTTATCTGTATCATCTCTGTAGTTGTCATCAAAAAGATCATCTCCATCGTTATCTTCATCTTCATCGTCATCTGGAGTATCCGAATCGTCCCCATGGCTTGATGTTGAATCATCATCAGTGTCCTTTACTATCGAGATTTTAGGTTTACAAATTTCATCGCATTCACATGGGATTTCACGAATCCTAATGCAAACAAGTACCTCACCGATAGTGACCGGCATGCTAACCTGAATGAATTCCACGCATTTTGTGCGGATGCATACCTTGCTAGCAACGAGGTTGTTGTTTGTGACTAGACATTTTTCAGGGAAGACCACCTCTCCCCACTGACCCAAAATACGAGTAAAAGCCGCCTAGTGCCATGTTTGAGGTGGGAGTCCTTTAATGGAGATCCACTTTAACCTATTATTGATCGTGAAGTTATCATCTTATTTTTTATAGATTTGAAACAACTTCCAATGGATGAATTTGAGAGTATAGTGTTGATGTGGTTAATGTTTTCTAGCTCAAGAAGCACAAAGAATCCTCCAAGGTATATAATGCGATTGTTTGGTATGCCAATATCTTAAAGGATGTCTGGAAGGTTTTTGAAGGTATCAATGGTGAAGAGTTCACCAACCAGTGAAAGCTCTAAAGTGGTTGTAAGGTCGGGACAAGAATGGATAGTTATGGGTTTTGGCGGTGGAAATAGGTTAGCCTTATTTGTAACGACATTGGCATAAGAATGATCAGAATGCACGCGTGCTGTTGTGTTTTACGGTATTGGTGTTGCAGTCCTTTGGTGGTCATGACTTTTATAGATGTTGGTTCTTTGGTATTTGGCTATGTTGACATTAAGATGTTGCTTGTTAAAGGTAATGGTGTTAAGGATTTTTTCAAACGATGCTGGGTCGTCAACGTTTAAGAATCAAGCGAATCCAAATCGTCTTTCGTTAACCATAGTCTTCTTAGCAAAAGCTTTCCAAAGGATAGTTTCATTCAACCCTGAAGGGATGTTGGTGAAAAAATACGAGATGATATTAGGTTGCGACGTAATCTTTAAGCTCCTTCTCTTGACAGTATTTCAACCTTCGCCATTTTGATTGTCAGGTGGTTTTGGGTGTATGCATGGACACCTTTACCTCTCTCTATTGACTTTTTATCTAGTAAAGCTTTATCTTCAATTTTTTATAAAGATCATTCAGGTACTCATTACTATTGGGAAATGCTCATATTATAGTACTTTCTTCGTCTCAAAATTATAGTTCACATTTCATTTTTTGGTTATCCCAAATTAATTGTCTACTTTCAAAAATAGATACGAAAGTTAGATTAAGTTTACCATATCATCCTCACTTGAGATAATAATTATAAACTTTAAAGAGGTTATAAATTAATTGGTTAAAGGTAAAGCTGTCATTGTGCAAAAAGTAAAAGGGAGAAAGCTATAATGATGATGTTTTTCTTAAACTTCGTGTTTTTTGTCGGTGGACTATAGTTTTGAGACGAAGGGAGTAAATAATTATACGCCCAGAGATACGTGAGACTATGGGGTCACACACATATACATCGAGGTATTACCATTTATAATGTAATTAATGTATTTATAGTACTTATATTTAAATTATATTTCACGAAATCGGTTAAAGGTCATTACATAATCCGTTAGAAGCATTATTTAACTTAAGGCTATTTAATTAACATGTAATGGACATGTTAATCGACTAAACCCAAAAACTATATGACAAGCCCATATGTAGTAAGGGGGCCTGACCTAGGGCTTGAAAAAGGGAAGGAGAAACCAACTTGTTCACCAAATTTTCGAAGAGCCTATATAACGAAATGGTTTATTCAATATTAGCTCTTTTGGCACAACTAAACAAACAATAAATCTTTTCTCTTCTCATAAAACCCTAAAACCATTTGTCACCCTAATAACTTACGTAGTGTTTGGTACGTCGTAATGAGAGTAGGAATGGAAAACATCAATACGACGGAATGAAAAAAAGGATGTTTGTTTACAATTATGGAATGTAATGACTCATTACATGGAATCACTCATTACATCAAAAACCATAGGGTCCCTTATTTTTTTTATAATTTAAAGGAAAAACCCAATTGATTCTCTCTAAGGGCGACTTTTTTGGCTTATCAAAACAACCCTCAATATTCAATCGTTTCTTCCATAATCTGCTACCGAATCTCTATATCGTTTGAGTTTTTGCAACTTAATCTTGTGACTGCGTTTGCTTAACTTAAATTCTATTTTGATTTTGGTGTAGTTTGTGGTCGATTTTGCTTGTTAGTATTCGTCTTTTAGGGTTTCGTTTCTTTTGTCAATTAGGGTCCATCATTAATCGATCTTTTCCTTTAATTCTTCCCTCAAATCTTTATTACGTGATTACAGTTTTTAGGGTTTTCGGTGTGCATTAAATTCTAACCCTAACTTCTGTTAGGGTTTTCGGTGTTAAAGATTACTGCTGTCTTCTTGTTTTATGGTATTCAATTAAGGTTTACTTGTAGGTTGCTGATTGGAGTGCGAGCTGCTAAATGAGGCGTGGTTTCTTAAGCCAAAAAGGGAGTGGGGGTGGGAGAGGGGTAAAAAAGAAGAATAAGGGTGTTGCTGCAAAGGATGTTGTTTCACCATCTGTGATTGACGAGCCAGTTGTGATGGACAAGCACAGTTCTTTGGTAGATACAAGTATTCATAATGTTGAGAAAACAAGTTTGAGTTCGTATCCACCCTTACCTATGCAGGGATCTACCCCGGCTGGTAATACCTCTGGTAAGTCTTCGTATGCTAATGTTACTGGTGCACCGAGTAGGAAGGCTTTGAATTTTTGTATTTTATTTACACCAAGAGGAAACGAGGTTGATGTAGTTGTGCCGGTGGAGTCTATTAGAGCTATTAGTGAAAGGTTTGCGAATACTGCCTATGGTTTCTTTTTGGGAAAGCGAGCGGCTTACCCTATTGTTACTAACTATGTTAGGAACACTTAGGGTAAATATGGCCTGGTTAAATCAATGCTTAACTCATCTACCGGGTTATTCACTTTCTAATTTAGCTCTATGAATGATTTGAATGCAATGCTTGAAAATGGTCCATGGTTTATTCGCAATCATCAGCTTATTCTTAAAAAGTGGAACCCGGATGTGAATCTATTGAAAGAAGATGTTGGGAATGTTCTGGTTTGGGTTAAACTTCATGGTGTCCTTGTTACGGCATTTAACGAGGATGGTTTGAGTGCCATTGCTACGAAACTTGGTACTCCCTTAATGCTTGACTCTTATACTTTTGATATATGCTTGCAATCTTGGGGAAGGTCAAGCCATGCTAAAGCAATGATTGAGCTTTAGGCGGATGTGGAGTTAAAAGATAACATTGTGGTAGCTATGCCTAAAACTGTCAGGGAAGGGTTCTATACGTGTACTATTCATGTTGAGTATGAGTGGAAACCTCCTAGGTGTGTGTGTGTTATAAGGTTTTTGGTCATATTCAGGAGGAATGTCCCAAGAATATAGGCTTGGGTGAGGCGAAGAACTTGAAGAAGCCTAGTCAAACTCCTCAAGGTGTTTTGGTTGGTCTGAAAGTATGATTTAACCCACCAAAAGAGTATAGACCTGTTTCTAAAAAGCTTACATCCAATACTAGCGGTAATAAGAAGAAAAGTGTGGAGCCTACTAAAGAGGTTAGTAATTCAAACCCATTTGATGTGCTTAACTGGGTTGTTAATGATGTGGAGTTGGGTACCAATGGGGGGACTTCAAATTTGGCTAGTAACGGGGCTAATTCTAGTGGATCCTCATTCTGGAATGTTGAAACTAGTTGTACTAAACTACTCCTATTGTTGATAAAATAAAGCTAATTATCGATGGGAAAGTTACTCTTGTGGATGATGATGTTAAACCTCTGAAAAAGGTTGATTATCTGGGTGATCATGATAGTGAGGATGAGATTGAATCAATTGATAACGATATGGCTCGTTTTATGGCTTCAAAAAGGATTGGTTTTGCCACTAAAAGTCTGCTGGAACAATGGAGTAATTCTTATGAGAATGGTGACTACGATGAAAACCCATACGATGATGATATGTATGAAGGTCAGGATTTCCCTGACACGATTCAAGATATATGCGATAATTTGGATATCAGAGTTCGAGGTCGTAAGAAGAAATAGTTTCATGTTTCTTTTGTAGTCTAGTCGCTTTGTGTACCTTCCGGTAAGGCTATAGTTTTACCTATGTAACGGGCGGAGATATAGGACTCACCCTCATCCTTTGTACTTAAATATTTTTTGGAGTAATAAAATTTACTAGGAAAACCCTTTACCCAAAAAAACAGGGTCCCTTGCTTACATTAAATCTTGGAATGGAATGACAATTACAAAAAAGCCCTTTATTAATTACTCACCAAACAAAAATATATACATCATCAAAGGCTATTTTAGTCTTTTTATTATCGATTACATTCCATTATATCTTTATAACCAAACATAATTACAATCGTAATGTGTTATTCTATTACTTCGTTTATTCTATTACGATATTCATTCCATTCGGTCGCTACTTCATTTTGTCATACCAAACACACTCTTAGGGTTCTCTTATCCGTTTTCCATATAAACAACAAACCTGAGTTTCGTTGCCTTGATCGTGAAGTTGTAGAACTAGCATTCAGGTAATACACGAGGATGTGTAGTGTGGATTAAGGGTGGCAATCGAGTCATGTTCGTGTTAATTTGTTCGAGTTCACGGGTTGACGGGTTATTATAACCTCTATCCAAACAAGACCCATTTATTAATCATGTCAAGAAACTCAAGCATAACCCACACCTGCATAACACGTGTAACCCGTTTGTGACCTGTTAACTTGTTTAAGTAAATAGGTCAAGCGGTGAATAAGATTGGTGCTTTGTCGATTTAACTAATTTAAATGCAAAAATGATATAATGATGTATAGAAATGATAAAAATAACATAAAAATAATTATACGACAATTTCAATGATATCTTAGTTATAATCGTAACTCACTCATATTAAGTATATAACAAAATACATTTAATCAAATCCAACATAAAATCCAAGTTATATATTTTATTTTTAGAGGCTTATAGTTACTTAAACGGGTTCACGTGTTGACTGTTTAATACTTAATCAATCCAAACACGACCCATTTATTAAACGGGTTAAACGGGTTGACCTGTTTTTAACCCAACCCTGTTTATCCTCAACCCAAACCTGTTTAACTTCCTGTTGGGTTCGTGTCGTTTATCGTGTCGTGACACGAATTGCCACCCTTAGTGTGGATACACATAAAAGACATTTATTTTAATGTCTAGGTTTTGATCGTGCGTTTTAAGAAAGAACAAAACGGTTCTTTGTACTTCTTTTGCTTAATCATCACGTTACAAGAGGTAAGTAACGTTCATTGTTATGTTGTTAATTAAGTACATCATATGTGATTTAATTATGACTTTCTTCCGCTGCTAAAACATGTTATTATATGATCTAATATATGTTAAGTCTCAAGAGTGGCACCACGAGCCATCATGTGGTGTTTTAATTACATAAAAAATGCGTAAATTTGCTTAAAACGCTCATTTGTGTTTGTTTTCCTCACTTTATTTTCTGGACAGCCATTAGGGTTTAACTTTATGAAAAAGTTGACTGTAATGAGTCCTTAAAATCTGTATATAAAAACCTAAAAAGCGGTATATCACATGTAAATGATGATGTCCTTTTTCTTGCTTTAAATTCATCGTTATCTTGACTTATTGTTATATTACTTACGTTTAATTGATCTCCATGACAAACACAATGACATGTTTGTATGGATGAAAATAAATAAGTCTTAACTTCGCGATACCCTGTTGTGATGAATATCATTGGTTTAATATGTGGTACGTGCAATTCGATGAAATTCGTGTTTTAATATATGCGTATTTAATTTTCTGGCAATTATTGACACACCTGTACGCAAAATTTAATTCTCGCTGTTTTGAGTAAAACTAGACAGCCAAATTTTTATGGTAGGTTCACAACTCACAGGCCTATAACTTTGTAGTTTACTGCAATAGTTGGGGAAGACTCCTTATGGGGGTGTTTAGTTGTTAGATTTCCCAGAAAAGTTTCCTAAGAAACACAGAGAAAACAAAAAATGATTTCAAAATGAGTATTTTTAAAAATTTCTCTACTGAAAACAGAAAAACTGTTTTCTTCTATTATAACTATGATTTAGAGAACTTGAATTTAGAGTTCTCCAGTTTCTAAAGGTTCCATGGAGAAAGAAGAGTTACTTCATTCTCAAGGAAACTAAAGAAAGAAAATTAAGAAAACTTTTCTGCAACTAAACGCACCCATTGCGCTGAAAATAGTTAATTGCTTGCTGATTTTAAGACGTTTAAGGGTTCCACTTGCTTAGGACATGGTCCATGTACGAGTGGGAGTCCTATAATTTGGTTGTGGCCTGTCCTTTACTCGACCTATCGGGGTTTTCGTGATCCCCATCATAGGAATTCATCGAATTTGATTGCATGTGCGTAGTGATTTGATTATATAATTGATGTCTTCATTTATTTTTGCTATTTTATAACCTTGTTATCATCAACCATCAAATCATCATCACCACTTACAACCTTGTAAACCCTTTTATGTTTAGACGATAAAGATTTACCTTTGTTAACACCACATGAAACATCATTTGATTCGACCTATATCAAATAACAAAAATAACAAGAATTAACCTTAATAAAAACTTATTATAAACGTACTTTCTTAAAATATGCAATTTACTTCATCACTTCTAAAACCAAATTACACAATTTAGCATACTAATACTAACATAATATACACAAATAAACTTGTAAAATTTAAATACTTCATAAATGATCAATAATTAACATAACACAAAACTTAGCAATCAACTTTAGATGATGCATGAATTTTAATATGTTTATTGAGATCAGAAACCACGTGATCACCAACAGAAACTTATTATAATCAGAAAACACATCATCAGCAAACATTTACCTTATCATTATTACTTTTATTAAGCAACATCATTAATACAAATCCTCTATAAAATATAAAAAAGACAGTTAACATAATGATAGCATAATATCCACAACTTATGTTGTCAACGTTAGATATAATATCATCCAATTTAATAACCTTGTTATCATCAACAACCAAATTAGCATCATCACTTACAACTTTGTAAACCCTTCTTCGTATTAATGAAACAACACATGATTCAACCTAAATCAAAAACCAAAAATAACAAAAAGTTATCTTTTAATAAACCGCATTAAACCTATTACAATCACAAACCACATCATCAACAACAATTACCTTTTAATTAATATAATTAACTATAATATAAACAACATTTACCATAATAACATACGATATACAACTTACCTTGCCAAATTTAGATTTGATATCATCAGCAACCAAATCATCATCCTCATCATCACTAACAGTTTTTAGAGAATTGCTACCATCACTACTAACACCAGGTACACCTTCTGCACCATCAACTTCTGAGTCTAAATCATCCCAACTTAATAATCCTAACTCAATCTCTTAAGTTGTCATTAAAACCTGTTGTTAATTCAATAAATTTTAAACATTAAAAAACGTATAAAAATGTTAACCTATACCTCCTGTTGTATGAAAGCAGTCCTAGCAATTTCACTTTTAGTTGTTACTTCAGTAACAACATCTTTGTTATCCTATAAAAAAAAATCCCGATTTCAGCATAAATACAATATAATTATTATGTAACACATTTGAAGCTTTAAGGAATAACAAAAAAGATGAAAATATTATAGAGAGAATTATCATGGTTAAAAAGATATACTCACAACACATTTGATATATATATATATATAGAGGAAGGTTAAAATAAAAAGACAAATATTCGTGAGAAGGATAAAAAGAAAACATTTTTTTAAAAAGTTCTCAAAAAATTCCAAAAAATTTCCATTAAATCAGGTATGTTGGTGCATAAAACTTTTGTAAAAGAAGTTTTTTTAATTTTAGGTTTTTATACGTTTTTTTAATGCGCAAAAAAAGAAATTTTAATGCACAAAAAAAATTTGATGCACAAATTTTTCGACTTGTTATAGTTTGATGCGCAATAAAATTTTGATGCAAAAAGTCAAAAGAAGTTGGGTACAAAAACGAATTTTTGATGCACAAAAAACCGATTTAATGCACAAACGTTTTTTTCATAATTTTTTTTCGGCAAAACTATCCACTTTTAGAAAAACTTCCTTTACAACTTTTTCATGCACCAACATACACGATCTTGTGGAATTTTTTCAGAATTTTTTGAGAACTTTTTAAAAAAAATAAATCTTTTTATCCTTCTCACGAATATTTGTCTTTTTATTTGATCTTTATCATATATATATATATATATATATATATATGATAAACAACATAAGCAACGACGGTTAAACATTAGGTCTGGTATCCTAGATCTTGAGAATTTTAAGACGAGACTAAAAAAAACCAGTTTAAGACGGGACATACTTTTAAGACGTAACTTACTTAAACTCAAAGGCTGGGACTTGAGGTCTTGCTTAAGAATAAGGCCGGGACTTGTAAATTTTAGTTATATTCTCTCAATTGATGGTATGGTGTAGTCCAGTCTAGACAAATTTAAAAGGTTCCTCATTTGGTGATATCTAAATTTATGGTCGGGACTATAGTTGTATAAAATAGTAGTATAGATATGAAACTTAGTTTATCTTTTACAATATTTAACTCTAGCGTTCGTTTTTTGATCTCATATGAACAAACACAAAAATTGGAAGGTTTGCTCTCATGCATATTTAAAATCACTCGAGTCACATGATCTTAACTAATACCATGTTAGTCAGAGGGTTACCAATAGGAAGATAGAAAAAGATTTGAATTCTTTTGAAAAATTAATAATTCGATGCCTTTTTAGACAATTAGCCATTTATGAGCTAATGGTATGAAAAAGATTGAAGTTTCCACATTTTTATAAAAACGTATATAAAAATGTGTTTATAAAAACATGTATAAAAATGTATATAAAAACGTTTATAAATTTAAAAAATAATTAGAAAATATTAAAAAAAAACCAAACAACCATTAGTATAACGGTTGAAAATTAATTGACTAATGTCACGTCAGTCAGAGGGTTACAATAGGAAGATGTAAGATTAGAAAAAGATTTGAATTATTTAGAAAAATTAATACTTCGATGCTTAAAAAGGAAAATGTGTTAACTTTGATACTTTTTTAGCCATTAGCCGTGTGTTTATTTATGTATTTTATATCTACTCCATTTGTGTTCGGCTCGCTCTTATTCACCATTGATGATAAGTCATTCTTATTTTTTATGAATAGAAAATTTAAGAAACACCATATATATTGTTGCTTTAATTTTTCACTATTAGTTTTCGTATATAATTTTGATATGTGACTTAAAAAAAATTGCTCGACACAAAATAGGAAAAAATATTACAAAAGTACTGATTTATTCAGATAAAAAAATACCCACGACATGACGCTAACACATAAGCCAATATAAAAAAACAAACTATTAAACATGAGACCGGAAAAATAAACCCGCACAAAATAAAAAAAATAAAAAAACTTAACGCCTCGCATCAATTAATGCCACGCATCAACGCGCGAACAATCATGCTTAACACATATTTACCCAAATCTCATACCATTATATTAAAAAAAACCCAAATAGAAAAAAAAAACATTTAAACATGAGGCCCAACAAATAAGCCCATATAAAAAAAACAAAGTATAAAACATGAGACCGAAAAAATAAACCAGCAAAAGAAAAAAAATTAACGCCTCGCAGCATCGCGCGGGCAATCACGCTTGTTGGAGATTAAAAAGAAGTATTAGTCCACTTGGATTAATAAAAGGACAGTGTCTTTTGATGGTTTGAAATTGTCAAAGTTTGAATGTCTCAACAATATAAAAACGTCCAAGTCGCTCTTAGTTGAACTCCTCATACAATACAGGGAGGTGAACTGAAGTCATGTCATACCTTGGCTTCAGATGGCTCTAAAATATGAAATGGAAAGGATGGAACCCTTAGAAGTAGACTAGATATAGTCAATCTGTTGTGCAAGAATCGTATATACCACATGTTATATAGTCATAAGTCGTCTCTTATGGCTCTCAAAAGTTCACTGTTATTGTTCCTCTTTTTTTTTTTTTAAGAACGGCTTGTTAGTGGTTCAGTTTCAGCAGTGACATCTAATTGAACAGTATGTTGTACCCTGAACCTGCCTATACTTCCTTCTATTCCGCCTGAAGGGGTAAAAGTCTCGGGTGGGACTCGAACTTGAGACATCCCCTAGCCAAACATCCCCTCCCCAAGCCCCTAAGGAATCTTGATGACCAACTGAGCTAGCCCAGTGTTATTGTTTGTTATCTTTTAATAATAATATTCACTCTGTATAATCTCTTTACTCAAGAAAAGTTTGATCCATTAGTAAAAGGCTTGAAAATATAGGTTAAGCAAGTCAATCCAATAATTTTTCTCATCAAGCATATGTATATCGACTCTTGATTAGATATTCTAAAGATCCAAAAATATATGGTACACGATATAATAGCTAATTAACTGATCCATGAGTTCATTTTTAGGTTCTTCACTTTATTCAATTCGCTCAGTTTGAAATTGGTATGCGTAACTCAGTTAATGATCCTCCATGCTGTTGTTTCATTGATGGACTGGACTTGTGAAACGTATCTTGAACACTTTTAAGTTTGCGAAGAGCCTCGAGTATTGTGATTCGTTCTTCAGGAAAACTGCTGGTGCAAGAAAGTGCAACTCCGATGACATTTGTTAGACAATCAAGTTGTATCTTCAGGCTCATAGGTTGACGTTGACCATCCGAGCATAACTCTTCCAGGCCATGAAGCATATCAGGATCCAACACTTGAACCAAGTTAGTGGGGAAAACAGATTGAACCCAAGTCTTCAGACTTAGACCACCAGTGAACATATCGTCCGTGGGGCTTTTTCCAGTGAAAATCTCCATTAACATAATGCCGTAACTGTACACATCTCCTTTGATAGATGGTTTTGCTCCAATACCATACTCTGCAACATAATCAATTTAACATGTTACTATATGTGAAGATTGACAAAACTACGGAGTATAAAGTAAGATCCAACGATTATTCACTCATGCGACCCAATAATAGAATATGTGAACGAACCTGGAGGTATGTATCCCATGGAACCTTTAAGAACATGGGCAGAACTAATAGATTGATCTTTATCAACTATCATGCTAGCAAGCCCAAAGTCTCCTATTTTCGCGGTCAAATCATCATCCAATAAAACATTACTTGGCTTTAGATCACAATGCACCACCGGAGCCACCACACATTCATGATGCAAATAGCTCAATCCACTAGCTACATCAATTGCCACTTTTAATCTGTCCATAAAACCCATTTTGTTCCGGATCCACTTCTCCAAACTCCCATTCTTCATGAATTCGTAGATCAGCGCAAGAAAATCCATGTTCTTGTGATCCAAACTTGAGCATGAAGTAATCAGCTTGACCAAATTCCTATGCCTAAGATGTCGTAGGGCAGCACATTCAGCCAAAAAGCTAGGCAATGAGTTGGTGGTTTCCATGTCAAGAACTTTCACAGCGATTTCCTGGACTTTTCCTTCAAGTTTGAGGCACCCTTTGTAGACAGACCCAAAACTCCCACGGCCGATCAGGCATTCCTCGTTGAAGTTACTCGTTGACGATCGTAGTTGATCATATTTTACCATTTGATGTTGGCCCTTGAATGAGTCTGGACCGTCCATGATCATCGCATTGTTTCTACGGAAGTAGAAAAACAAAGCAATCAATAAAAGAATGGCTAGTATAGGAGCTATTACTGTGACTGAGATCACAATTCCTCTATGGTTATCACCTCTCTTGCATTTGGAATCATAGCATAGCTTTGGGTTGCCTTCAAGATGAACACTGGTAAGATTAGAGAAAACCCCGTTACTGGGAACTTTCCCTTCAAGGTTGTTGAAAGAGAGGTTCAGCGATTGGAGGGCCATCAAGTTTTGCAGGTCAAGAGGGATTAAACCGGAAAGTTGATTGGAAGAAAGGTCGAGTGTTTCCAAACCTTTGATTTCACCCAAACTGCCGGGAATGTTTCCTGAAAGATAATTCCTAGAGATGATCAGCTTCTCTAAGCTCTTACAGTTCTTGATCGAGTTTGGAATGTTGCCTGACAAAAGGTTATTGGAAAGATCAATTGTGACCACTCTTTCCAAAAGGTCAATTTCTCTAGGCAACGGACCGCTTAGTGAGTTGCTCGAAAGATTGAGGATAGTGGTTAAACTAGGGAGATCAAAAACTTCTAAGGGAATACTTCCACTGAGATTATTCATGGACAGATCAACCGAAAGTACCTTTCCGAAATTCCTGAAACCTATGGGTATGCTTCCTGCTAATTCATTGTTTGACAAGTCAATTAGAGATAAATTTCTAAGATTTCCCAAAGAATTCGGGATATACGAAGACAATCTATTTTTGCCTAGAATAAGCTCTTGCAAGTTCTCTAATTGGCCTATCTCTCGCGGGATTTCACCAGAAATGGAGTTGTAACTTATATTTAATAAACCTAGTCCCTTTAATTGACCAATCGAGGATGGGATACTTCCGGATATTCGGTTTGAGCCCATGTACAAGATTCTGAGCCGTTTGGAAAGATTTCCGATGAACTCGGGAATGACACCATCAAACTGGTTACCATCAATAGCAAGGAAATCAAGCTTTGTACTATTTACCAGAGAATTTAAGAAACTAAGACCCTCACCCCGAACACTAACAATATAATTGTACCCAATATTATACATTTCTAGCTTAGGTAGGTTCCCTAATCCTGGTGGTACAGTCCCATGCAATCGGTTATGTGCCATTCGTATGATTCTTATGTTTGTGAGGTTGTGAAGCGAACCTGGAATTGTTCCTGTGAATCTATTGATGCAAAAATTGAAAACCAGGAGATTCGGGAGTGTTTCCCCAACGTTGTAAGGTATATCACCCCACAAATCGTTAGAAGCAACAGCGAGAGTCTCAAGGAGAGACATGTTGTAAATTGATGGAGGAATTGTGCCAGTGAGATTATTGATGGTGAGATCAAGATTCTTTAGGTTCCTAAGACGAGCCAAGTCACTAGGAATCGGGCCACTAAGTGTGTTCGTACCCAAGTTTAAAGTGGACAACGAAGAAAGATTAGCAATGGATGGCGGAATAGAACCAGATAAATGGTTCTTGGCTAGGTTAAGAGTTTGAAGACTGGGGAGGAACGTGAGGCCTTCCGGAATCGTGCCAGAAATCTTATTTTGCATAAAATCAATAACCTGGAGATCAACACATTGGCTTATGTTTGATGGGATGGGACCTTGGATGTTGTTTGAACTTACGTTAAGGACTTGCAAACGAAATAGTTTTGTGATTGTTTGGGGAATGTTTCCTTCATATTGGTTACCTTGGAGTTCAAGTGATCTAAGAAAGGATAGATTGCCGATATGCGGGCTAATTTGACCAGTTATTTGAAGTCCGGAGAGGTCAAGACCGACCACTCTTTGTCCACGATCACCACACAACACTCGGCTCCAGTTGCATGGGGACGAGTTTTGATCCCACGTAGCAAGAGCATTGGGTGGCTGGGTGATTGTTTGAGATTTTATGGACATTAAGGCTTGTTTATCTGTGTCAATGCTTAAGGTGACAGAAACTACATATGTGTTTGATATGAAACAAGAACAGAAAACAAATATGATAAGAGTATGGTAGTTGAGTGAAGCCATAATGCTTTGTGTTTTCTGTGGTTGGTTTGTAATCAGTGTGTGAGTGTAGTAGGTATTTATAGATAGTGAAGGTTGATGCAAAGTCTCTAGTAATGTCATTTTCCATGCCCATTAACTCATTTGGACTTGGTCACAATTGCGAGTTTGCGAAACAATTTCAGGGTTTACAAAATCTGTTTCACACCAAAAACTGAACCAAAGAAGTATATTGCTGAAATGGTCTTTGGGTTGTGTGTTGTGCACCTGTGCACATCATGAGTCCAACTTTTTTTCCAAAGAAGAAGTGCATTTTTCAAAGACGTGTTAGCTATGGTTTCTGTGTCGAGACTTATAGTTACAAGGTCTGAATTTGCTACTCTAATTCTAATGACATTTTCTTCAATAAGACTTTATTAATTGTATTTTCATTTGAGTTTCTATAGCATCAGATAACTGTATACTCCTTCCGTCCCATATTAAGTGTCCACAATAGAATATTTGAGGTCTTTTTTCATCAACTTTGACTGTAAATATTTGTGTTTGTGTTATATAATACTTAATGAAAATTATACCAATGAAAAATACATTCAAAACTTTATTAATTCATATATTTTGCATCAAGTATCATATAACATAAAAAGAAATGATTAAGGTCAAAAATAAAAAATAAAAACTTGAAAAAGTCAAACTGGACATTTAATGTGGGACGGAGGTAGTATATAATTTTTGTGGGTATGAGATACTTATAAAAGATATGGTAAGATGGTTTAAACAGTTATTTTACATATTAAACTTTTTTCGTATAATAAGAGACAAATTTCATCTAATCATTTTCTTGTTAAGAAAAAAGAGAGATATTAATTAATACTACGTAAAAGACCCGTAAAATTCACGGGAAATATAAAGACATGGACAAATATAAATACGAATTCTATAACACCATTTCACACTTGACGTGACTTGTTATTCGTTAAAGGGGTAGCATTGCTTTTTCATAGTGATAACATTATTTAGACTTTAGATGAAAAAAAGCCGAGTAAATTGCAAAAATCGTCCTTAAGATTTAGCCAAATTGCATGTTTCGTCCCAAATAGTTTGAAAGTGCAAAAATTGTC
>BQNB010147778.1:0-16394 GCA_026074375.1 Tanacetum coccineum
TTCTAACAACTATTCCTCTCTCATCCTTCTTGTTTCTATAGACCCATTTTGTTCTAATGGCAAGTTTGCCTTTGGGTAAATCAACTAATCTCCAAACCTTCTGCAATCTAAACTGAAGCAATTCTTCTTGCATTGCCTCTACCCAGCTTTAATCTGCCAGAGCTTGAATAACTTTCTTATGTTCCATTTGAGAGAGAAAACATGCAAATAAGTAATTTTGATAATCTTTGTGATTTGTTCTCCTCTAATTGTTAATGTAACTGATCGTAGCATGTTCTTCAGACATCTTGATCATTCTCCTTGTTTGAGTAGCTGAATTTATATCTCCAATGATCTGTTCTTTAAGATGATCCTTGTGAATTCTGGTTGTAGGAATAGGACTGACACACATGGTTGTTTCCAAGTTGTTAAGGTCAGCCTCTGCACCCACATCTTCATCATCATATGCATTACCAAATATACCAGTATCTTGAAGATAAGCAGTATCCTCTAAATCAGGCATGAGATGATCAGTAGGATAATCAGTATTAGAAGGAGTAGCAGCATTAACAGGAGTTGAACCACCAAGATTTTCATAAGAGGACTTAGCAGCACTAACAGGAGTGAACATCCTGTAAGTACTATTAGCATCCTTGTCTTGTCCAAACACACTTTCAAACTCATACCTTTGGTCTCTTGCTCTTCCTGGATCCACAGTAGTAAAAGATGAACTAACAGCATTAACTGGTGAACTAACAATATTAAGTCTGTTAGTGCTGTTAGTGTTAATAGCCTCCCCTAGACCATTTATGTCACCTTCTTTTGCTGGATCCTTAACTCCATTCTTCTTTCCAGCATCATCAGTAACCTCGTCTTCTGAGCTCTTTGGATTTTGAGAATCAAAAGTCAAAAATGGTAGCAGAACATATTGTGGACCAGGATTTGTATTCATTTCAGCTTGTCATGCATCAATATTTACTTTGGTACCTGCATTGCCATTAGTTTGATTCCCTGCAAAAACTGGTTGATAATTCATAGACATGGTTAGAGTATCAATATCAAACATCCAGTTAGGTCCAGTTCCTGTAACATTTGGTTTGTTTTCAAGAAAATTTATGTGCAGGTTCTCCTCTACAAATCTGGTTCTAGTGTTAAATACTCTAAATGCTTTACTATTGATAGAGTATCCTACAAAGAATCCATCATCAGACTTTCCATCAAACTTACCTAGGTGATCTAAGGTATTTAGGATTGTAACAGGACACCCAAATGGTCTCATGAAGCTTAAGGCAGGTTTTCTACCTAGAAAAAGTTCATAAGGGGTCTTGTTGTGAGGCTTGATAACTAACACCCTATTTTGGACATAGCAAGCAGTATTAACTGCTTCAGCCCAAAAGGTAGTTGGCAATTTGGAATCTGCTAGCATAGTCCTAGCTGCCTCTATTAGTGTCCTATTTTTCCTTTCAGCAACACCATTTTGCTGAGGAGTCCTAGCAACACTAAATTCCCTCCTAATACCCTTCATTTCACAGAACTCATTCATAATCCTATTCTTGAATTCAGTTCCATTGTCACATCTGATTGTTTTAACCTTATGATCTATTTGGTTTTCTATGCCAGTTATGAAGTTCTTAAGGATCTCAGGAGTCTCATCCTTAGTGGCCAAAAAGAAAACCCAACTGAATCTACTAAAGTCATCAGTGACAACTAGGCAGTAAGTCTTTTTATTTATACTCCTCATAGAAACTGGGCCAAATAAATCCATGTGTAATAATTGTAAAGGTTTGCAAATAGAGCTCACAGTCTTTGTCTTACAGGAGGCTTTGTGTTGCTTTCCCTTCTGACAAGCAACACATGTATGGTCATTTTCAAAAAGCTTTGAAGGCAAACCTCTTACAAGGCCTTACAAGTTTGTTCATATTTTAAAATTTATAGACCAAGCCTCCTAATGCCATAAATTAACTCATCAATCGTAGCCTTATTGCAAATAAACAAGTCAAACCTCATGTAGGAACAACATTCTTTTAGATCAAAAATTATACATGTGTTTATATCTGGGAACCTAATAAGACTTTGACTTTCATCAATAGCTTAAAGTCAAGAGAATAGAATGAAGACATTCAGTCTCAGTGAAAAGAACACTGTTTTTCTCTGTCACACATTTATGAGACGATAAAAGGTTAAACTTACGTTCCTTACAAAGGTAATACATCTTCAAAGTCTAATTTCCCAGTCTTAAATTTTAACCTTTTCAGTAATTTTTAACCCTCCTTTAGGACTTCCTCCAAATGCAACAAATCCACCATCAATTTCTTGATAATCTGTAAGGAAGGACTTGTTTCCAGTCATATGCCTAGAGCATCCACTGTCAAAAATCCCTTGATCCTGTAAAGTATATTGTGGATTACCCTGCACTCAAAATGAGAGAATTAGTTTCTCTTGGGGACCCAAGCCATTACTGACTTGAGTCTGCCTTGTAGATCAACATAGTCAAATCTTTTAAGCATGTATGATCCACTGTCTTTGGAGTTATGGTCAATAACATTTCCTGTTGGTCTCCAAATCCAGCATGCTGAGGACTTAACAGCATTTTCCCCATTTCCCACAGCAGCACTAACTACTGCTTTTGGCCCAGCAGTAGTTACATTGTTAACCCTAACAGTATTAACTTTTTCATTAAAATTATTGGTTTTAGCTGCTGATTTTTGGTTAAAAGTCCTTCTTACTGGTGAATGTGCTTTAAAATAAGAATATGTTGTGGGTAATGCATCATTCACTTTTGATTTAGGGGCAGCAGTATTAACAGGCCTGGCAGTACTAATTGATGTTGCTGCTCTTGGAGAGCTTTGCTTAGCAGCATTAACTGGCACTTGTCCTGACTTTGTTGCAACTGCTGTTGGAACAAAATTCCTTTTAGGATGTGGGTGAGTTAATTTATTTTGGTGGTTCACCCTCTGAGCATTGTTCCATACTGGTCTAATTTCCCTTTGACCAGTAACCCTTCCCTTATTATTCAACACTGGTTTTTCTACCATTTTATTGTCATGAAAATCATAGTCTTTGATTAAATGGTTGAAACTTCCACATACACCCAAAAAAAAACCCCATAAGGGGCCGTTTTTTTTTTTTTCATATAACCTCAAAACCATTCCCTCGTTTCTGAGTCAATCATCCCATTCTAGTTCTTCTATTACCCTAGGACTTGACTATCTAGGATAATCCTACTTGTCGATGTGTGTTTTCCTTAATAACAATTTCCATTCTCACCAGATTTGACAAAATTGATTTTAGTAAACTTTGGTTTTGTCTGATCAGATTTAGGTCTAAACACACTATCATTATCACTATCAGTGTCCCAATCTTCAATGATAGGAGCACTAGGCCTAACAGTTTTAGGCTTTTCTACAATATCCTTACTAGTCTTAGATATACTAGTTTCAGTTTCACTCACTTTAGTCTTATAGACAGAATCATCTAACCCAGCAAAGGATAAGTCAGGTCTTGAGGGCATGTAGTTCCCAGTGTAGGGAGGGGGAACTGCATGAAACCCTTCACCTGTTTTGAATCTATCATTTACTGGACTATCATCCACATCACTTTCTCTACTGTTAAACACACTATGAACCACTTCACTCTCATTCATTTGACTATCATAACCAAGACCAGCTTTGTCTTTAGCACTTATTTGACTATTTATCAGTTTAGTTAGATTCTTTGATGATTCTTCAAATTTTTCTAGTTTAAGTTTCAAATCATCTTTCTCTTTTAAAGCTTCTTCTAACTGATTTTTAAGGTCTTTGATAGAGATATCTTTCACTTGGACATCATACTTTAAAAATGCAATATCTTCTTCATAAACAGCTTCATTCTTTTCATGAACAACTATCCTAGCTTCTAATGATTCTAATCCCATTTGATAACCTATAATTTCTAGATTAGATTTATTAAGAGCTTCACGCTGTTGATCATACTGTTTTTGAAGAGTTTCATATGATTTTAAGCAATCTTTAGAGCAAGTATGTACCTCAGAGTCTGAACTTGATGAACTTGATGAGCCTTGGGATGTATAGGCCATTAAATCAAAGTTTGTGATGCCTTCTTCAGCCTGAAAGCTCCAATCATAACCACATATCCCATCTTGAACAACCAAGGCATTTGTAGTAGATGTATCTACTGGTGCATTCCTTCTTGGAGCATCTCCATTTTGGTTCCCCTGATTCCTTAGTGCCCTGCATTCTCTAACAAAGTAACATCTCCTGTGGCAGTTGTAACATTCAACCTTTGTCTTATTAAAGCCAACAGTTTCTTTGACATTAAAATTCAGATTCCTTTATGTCTTCTTTAAGAATTTTTTCACCCTCATGGTAAGCATGGCCACCTGCCATTTGAGATCCATCTCTTCAAGATCATCACTATCAATCTGCTCCAGATCTTCATTGTCCAGTTGTGGACTATTAGATTGACTAGCAAAGAAGGAAATCATGACATCATCAACATAAGTTGAGGAAGAAACTTGTCCCTGTAAACTAGCAGTAGAAACATCATGAGCAGTATTAATTGCTTCATTAGTACTGCTAATGTTTTCTTAAGATACAAAAGCCACATTTTGATAATTTGAGCTTGAGCTTGATTGGCCTTTATTCTCAGCTTCACACACCTTCAAATTGTTGTACAAATCA
The DNA here is from genome assembly GCA_026074375.1 of Tanacetum coccineum. NCBI lineage: Eukaryota > Viridiplantae > Streptophyta > Magnoliopsida > Asterales > Asteraceae > Tanacetum > Tanacetum coccineum. The sequence continues at coordinate 4,659 of BQNB010147778.1, forward strand.
TCCATACTCAACGTGTCTAGATCAGATTTGTTTCTCATGATTAAGGCAATATTGTTCCAAGCTGATGGTAGACTTCTCAGCAACTTCAAATTTGCATCTTCCTGAGAGATAACTTCACCATGAATTTCTAATTGGCTGATGAGTTTCTGAAACCTATCATAGGTTTTATCCAGTCCTTCAGATCTTGATGCAACAAAATTTTCATATTGCTACTTCAGAATGGTCTTCTGCATTTTCTTTGATTCTTTGTTGTCTCCAAACCTGGTCTTGATTGCTTCCTATAAGGTCTTTGCATCCTTGATTCCATGAAACATCAATATGTGCTTGATAAGTGTTAAATTGTATATATTAAATACCCGGGATTTCGCCAATAAAAGACAAGAAAACATGCCAAAAGATGGAAATATGTATGCTTTTGTGTCATAATGTGCAGGAAAGGATATCAAAGTCAAAAAGAGCAAAAACAAGCCAAAAAACCGACTAGATAAGGAAAGGAGGACATGTGTTCAAGTACAAGAGAAGTTTTGAGCCATTTTCAGAAGCCAGAAAGTAAGTAGTGATATTCAAATTAAAGCCAAAAGAAAGTCATTGAAGTCCTTAAATTGAAGTCAAAGGATATATAATGACAAAGTTTTCAAGTTAAAGGCTCATTTGGATGGTTTGAAGTAATGGACTAAGCTGACAAAGTTAGAAAGTTGATTATCAAAATGGTAAAAGGAGATAGATAACACAAGGGCCAGAGTGTAATCCTTTAACTAAACTTTTACCAAATTCACTTTTGAAGTGATCATCACATGGATCTGATATTGCAATTAACCTAAAGTTTCAAACTTATACGCGGCAGTAAACATTCTCATAACAAAACCCCTAACCACTTTTTCCTGACCCCAAAACCTGAAACAAACCCAACTTCTACAAATCCCTTTTCCCGTCTTTCCCTTCAACCCTACCTCGTATTTTAACCATTTCCACATCATTTTGCACACGTGGCAATCTCTTATTGGTTCGAACACATCATCAATCATCATCAACGGCTTAAATTCGAATAAATATGATCCAACGGCTGTGAAGGATCGAAGTTTCATCTTCTCATCATCTCTTTCTATAAATAGAAGCTTAAACATTCAGTGTTGGAGTTAGTTTTTAGGGAGTTCATTTTTATTTTTTTGTAATTTTCTCTTTTTCGTTACTGTTCACTTTGTCCAATTAAGTTTTTTTTAATCTTTCAATTTCAGTTGTACTTCATGTTTTCTTTTATTGTACTTTACTTTCTTAAGCAAATAAAAGCAAGTTGTATTGTGTTTGTTCTCAAGTTTACATGTAATAAGCTGTTTTTAGCTAATAAGCTTGAAATAAGCTCATTTTAGCTTATTTTTGTTTTCTCTTGTTTTAAAGTTGTTCAAATTTAGTTAAAAGTCTTTTACATACTGTTTTTGTCTATTAGTTTTCAAAATTATCCATTTTAGTTCAAGTTGATTCAAATTTGGAAGCTTATGGAAGAATAAGCTCAAATCAGCTTAATGAGCTTTAAGCTTTTGGTTTAGAGGCAAGGTGCCAATTAGGTCTATGTTTTTTTAAGCCACTCATTCAGAGAGAGTGGCTAGGTTCTGAGATTTCAATTCCAGGTTTTATCTTGTATATTTCATTTTAGCATAAATTTAGCTTATTCAATTAGCTTATTTCTTAATTCTTTTTGTGCTTAAAATTTTGTTTAAATTTGTTTAGTTAGCTTAGTGATGCAAATGCATTGAGTAGTTGTAGTTATAATTCATTTAGATCTTAAGTATTAGATTCTGTCATATTAGTGTAATAGGCTAGGAGAGTAACTAGCTTATTTCTATAAATAAGCTATAGGATTTAGTGCTTAAGTAGTTTAATTAGACTAGTTTTAGTGTGAGTAGATATAAGGTTTTGATAGTTTTAGTTTTAAAATAGATTTTAAGTCAAAATTCATTTGGGACAGTTAGAATAAGTAGTGTTTGGATTAAGTTGTTTTTGACTCTTAAAGTCAAACTTAGTTGGTAAATGTGCATAAGTCAGTTGTGATAAGGGATATTATCAAGTTTTAAAGTGGTTTTAAGAGTTAGTTTGAAGAATTTAAGAATTTAGAGCTTAAAAATCTCTACTAGCACCAGGACAGTTTTAGAGTTCAAATTAGTTTTAGTGTTAAGTTTTTCAAAAAGAATTTTAGAGTCAAGCTTGGTTAATGTAGGTTTACATACATGTAATGAGTTAGTTAAAGAGTTTTAAAGTAGAAACTTAGCCTGCATTTAATCCTTTGGCCAATTGCATCAGCAACAACAGTTAATACTGTTGTTGCTTATCACTTTTCTAGCCACTTTTTAGAATTTGAAATTTGGAATAAGAACTTAGATTTAAGCAAGATTATAGTACTCCATTAGTTCTATAAAAGTCAACTTTTAAGTTTCAATTTTAAGCTTTTAAACTAGCTTAATTTTTCCTGCAAAAGTAGTATAGCAGTATCTTAGATTTCTAGCTTATTTTCTTTTTGATTTCTTATTCCTAGTTGATATTTTAAAATTCCTTTTAGCTAGGTGTACTCAATAAACATAGTATAGCTTATTTGCAAATTTTCAGTTTCTAAGATCTAGTTTTAAGCTAGATAGCTTATTAGGTTTAGCTTAATTTCAGTTTTAAGCTGAATCTTAGTCTTTTCAATAACAAATTTCTTGTTAATCTTGTTAACCCTCAGCTTATTTCTTTTTAGAAATCCCTAGTATACATCTTAAGTTTCTTATAGTTTCTTTTAGTTTTCATTTTCATTAAATAATAAGCAAGAAATAAGCTAAAGTTTGAAAAGTTAGAATTTTAAAAGCAAAACCTTAGTTTCTGAGATACATAATTAAATGCTTAATTTCTAGCTTATCTAGTGGATAAAAGTTCATAGTGTCTTTGTTAAAGTTCTAGGGGATAAGCTCAGGCTTAACTTTGTAGTTTTAAGTTTTTGCTTATTTTCATTTTTTAGATAAGCTAATAATAAGCAAATCGTAGGGTTTGTTTGGTACATTTGCAATAGTTAGAGGTTACCCGTTTTCATAGTAGTGTAAAATTTAGACAGTTACCCCGCCTACCCTTTACTTTAGTCTTTTACACTTTCTACCCTAGTCTTTTAGGATTAATAAAATAGATTTAAGATTTTTAATTTTAGTTTAATAAAATTAAGTTTAGGTTTTTAATTGGCAAAATTAAGATTCAATTAGTTTATAAAATTTGGGCATTTTTGTTCCATTGATTTTCTGTAACTTTTAAGTAGTTAAAAACCATTTTTCTTTATTTTTCCAATTAAATTTGTATTTTCTAGAAATTAAAATAGATTTTTAGTAATTTCTTTTTCTTAGATAAATCATAAAAAATAGAAAAATAGTTGTAAAATTCTAATTCTTTTTGCAATAATTTTCTTTTTCATTCTAGTATTTTTGAAAAATAAAAGTATAATTTTAGTGTTAATTTTTAGAAAAAGTTTATTTTTGTTAATTCATTTTTCTTTAGAAATTCATAAAAAATTCAAAAATAGTTAAAAAATTCTAATTCTTTTTCCTAAAATTTTCTTTTTAAATTTGTGATTTTTAGGTATAAAATTTGTTAAAAGTAGTGCCTTAGATTTTAAATTTCAGTTTTAGCTTACGTTTTTTATTTTCGTGTATTAAAATTTCGTGCTAGTTAATTGTTTTTAGTTTGTGCTATTCTAATTCGTAGTGTAATTCAAAAGTCAAAAATCCTTTATCATTCTTAACTCGAATCCGAATTATTCCCAAATCTCAATTCACGATTTCGTTGGGACACGACCCGAGAAGAAAATACTTCCCGGTTAAAAATATACATATTGTGTTTTCTTAAGTGAGATTTTATCCTTTTATTTCTCTTGTTTGAGAAGTAATTTGGAAAGAATTTTCACGGGATTAATACTATATATATATATATATAAATTTGACTAGTGCTTTTACATCGCAACCAAATTTTGGCGCCGTTGCCGGGGATCTCGTGAACGATTTTTGAGGATATTCGTTGAAGTAGAGTTTTGAAGACCCTTCCTTTTTGGAAGTTACTTTGCTATTTTTGTATAAAATTCAAAACATTCATTAATTCGATTCCTATCGAATTAATAAAAAAATAAATAAATAAATAAACAAATTTGGATACTAGCTATCCATCTTAAACCATTCCAATAAACAACAAAACTAATCGTGAGTTACTTGCGAGGTACGACGGACCTTTGAGTTTACAAACTATAAGGTGAGTTTAAGGAAAAGTGATAGCTACTTGCTAAGAAGTCATTGCGGCTCGCTAAGCTTTTCCGCTCACTTGTGCGTACTCTTGGAGACTTATCGTGAAGCTTGTAATTAACGGTTACCAAAAATATTTTTCTTTTTAATTTCCTTCCTAATAAATAAACACAAAAATTGTAAAATTTTCCCCAAAAATAACTTCTGTATCTCAAATTCTTCTTTTATTATTTTTCCCACTAGTGCAATGCTCCTCGTTCTTCCTTGGAATACACAATTCCGAGAAGACGTAATCGTCGACGTTCTCGACACCAACAAGAGGCAATCCCTATTGTTGATAAGTATCCGATTCAAATGGCCGATGACCGACCTATGGCCGAGCAACTTCAAGCTCCCACCGGGGGGTTTGAAAGTGCTATAGTTGTACCACTCATCAATGCTCAAAATTTTGAACTAAAATCCTCTCTCATTAATCAGTTTCAAATCGAATTTTTCGAAGGCGGTAATGATGAGTGAGCCACAGGCTCATATTCGTCAATTTGAGCATAACCAATAATCAAAGTACCCGATGTACCTAACACCACAATCAAACTTCTTCTATTTTCCATTTTCTCTTGACGGGGTTGCCAAAACGTGGCTTGACAAAGAACCCCCGAATTCTATTCTTACATGGGATGACTTAGTTTCTAAGTTCATCAATTTTTTCTTTCCACCTTCTAAGACCACCAATCTTCGGAATGAAATTACGAATTTTCGTCAAATTGCTCAAGAATCTTTCTCCGAAGCTTGGGAGCCAGTTTTCAAGAACCTTCTAAGAAGTGTCCATCATCACGGTGTTTTTTTCAACTCATGCACCAATTAGACACATTCTATAATTCTTTGAGCTATAATGATCAAGATTCTCTTAATTCCGCTGCCGGTGGCAATTTTCTCTACAAAAGTCCAACCGAAGGACTACAAATCATAGAGAATAAAGCCAAAGTTAGATGTTCACGGAACGCCGTGATGCGAGTGAGTACGAATGCTCCTCCATCTTCTTCTACTTCTTCATCATCTAACTTTGAGTTCCAACAAATGGCAGCGGCATTAGAGGATAAGATGACTTTGACTTTTAGGAATGAAATGAATGAGATGAAAAATATGATGAAAGCTCTTGTGCCTACTCCCGTTCCGATTAAAGCGGTGGAGGAAAGGTGTACTACTTGTGGTAGTAATCATAGTTATAATGTGTGCCCAATGAATAGAGGAGCTTATGACTACCCGGTCTATCATGACAATTTTCAAAAATTCCAACAAGCCGCTGCGGTTGGTGGTTTTGTTCAAGGGAATTCCGGGTACCCTCCTTCTAGTGTGGCTTCTTACACAAGACCACCGGGCTTTACTCAACCCAATCCACAAGCTTCTAGACCTAACCAAGGATACAATGGGAACCAAGGGTATAATGGGACTAGGAATGTGAACCAAACCAATCAAGTTAACCATGGAGCTAACTTGGGGCTTAACCAACAAGCTCAAGCTTATCAAGCCCCGAGTACACAAGTTCCGGTTGCTTACTCAAGGTTCGAGGCCTACACAAAAGCTAATGATGCCACATTGACCAATTTGCAAAAGAACTTAAATGATTTTAAAAGAGAGCAAAATGAATTTCAAAATGAGCAAAGAAATTTTCAAAAAGCAATGATGAGTTTTATGCAAAATAGTGGGAATAATGGGGGAAGTAACCATGCTTCTACCTCGGGTACTTTGCCAAGTAACACTATTCCTAATCCGAGGAATGAATGCAAAGGGATTACCACCCGTAGTGGTGTTGTTCTTGATGGACCTTTACCCCCTATGCCTCCTCCTTATGTCAATCCGGACAATGAGAAGGCTAAGGAAACCAAGGTGACAAAGGACAAAGTGCAACCCGAAAGTTCACAAAGTACCGCAAACGTCCAACCTCGGGTAGACCATGGGAAAGGGAAAGATACATTGAAAGATAATGAAACAGGGATGAATGAGAAGGTAAAAGATGATGAGGTTAGAGAAAGTATTTTTGAAGAGATCTTAATTGATAAGGAAGAGTTTTTCTTGCCTAAATCTCCACCAATTATACCAAACAAGCCAACAAAAACTCTTCCATATCCTTCTAGGGTAGAGTATGAAAAGAAAGGTGAAAATGATAAAGTGCAAATCCAAAAGTTTTGGGAAATGTTCAAAAAGATTCATGTGAACATTACTTTGGCGGATGCTTTGATCTTAATGCCTAAGTATCAAAAGATGTTAAAAAGCTTGTTGTCAAACAAAGAGAAGTTAAACGAGATGGCTGGTATGTGCTTAAATACACATACCTTTTACCTTTAAAAACGAGCTAAAATAACCAAAAACGGACTTAAAATGCCNNNNCTCCGATCCTTTTGCTTTAGTTGCATCTCACCAAATGACACAGTCTCCTTATCAATCTCATCAGCACTCTTACCAGAACTCTCAACATCAACAATTTGTCTCACCTTATCAAATCTTCACAGTATGGATCACCTTTTGAATCTCAACAATACTCAATCAATCAATCACCAACACCTCATTCAATCACCTATCCCCCAACAATTATCAAACCTCAGTTCACCATAACGTTTTCTCTCCATCATCATCCATTCCTCAAATAGAATACTCTCCCACAGTCAACCAATAATCTGAATTTTCACAATTAGACTCCGGTCTAACTATACCAGTTTTCAAGCACGGTGATGATCCAATTGTTGCCATCAATCATGTGATGTCATTCTTGTCTGCTGTAATCACTTCCCGCTATCCTACTACCAATAACCAGCTGAGGAACTCGTCAAACCCAAGGCAACAAGCCACCATTATTGATGGAAGAGTAACCGTACAACCAGTACAAGGGAGACAATTTTCTTATGTTGCGGGTACTACAAGAACTTTCACTCCAGGAGCAAGTAGGAGTAACTCTGGGAAATAGAGGATTGTTACGTGTTACAACTGCAAAGGGGAAGGACACATGTCCAAACAATGCACTAAACCAAGAAGGAAACGGGGTGATTCATGGTTTAAAGATAAAGTGTTGTTGGTTCAAGCTCAAGCAAGTGGACAAATTCTACATGAGGAGGAATTTGCATTTTTGGCAGATTTAGAAATTCCAGAAGCTCAAGCCACACAGACGGTCATTACTCACAATGCTGCTTATCAAGCTAATGATTTGGATGCATATGACTCTGATTCTGATGAACTCAACACTACCAAAGTTGCTCTCATGACGAATGTATCTCATTATGGTTCAGATGCTCTTGCTGAGGTACACAATCATGATAATGTGAATAATAATATGATTAATCAAGCTGTGCAGGTGAAGCCGTCTTCTAAACAATCGAATGTTGTGAATCATTCAGAGACTGAAATAACCAGTGATAGCAATATCATTTCTTATTCTCAGTATGTGATCGAATCACAACAAGCAGCTGTTCTGAATTCCAACTCTTCTGCATAACAAGACGAGCTGATATTATCTGTGATTGAACAACTGAAAACCCAAGTTGCTAATTGTACCATGATAAATCTGGAAAATAAATGTGTCAATGATACTTTAACTGCTAAGCTTGAAAGATATAAGGAACAAGTTAAAGTATTGAATGAAGGACAAAGTGTTGATTTAAGGAGTAATGATAATGTTTCAGATTCATGTGCACAGTCTGTAGAGATTGATCGTCTTAAACAAACTCTTTCTAAACATTTAAAAGAAAAAGAATCTTTAATACAAACAGTTTCTCTTCTCAAAGATAATTTTAAGAAAGAAGAATCTTGGAACATAGATAGAGAGATTGCTTTAGAAAAGAGGATTAAACAGCTTGATAATATTGTTTTTAAAAGAGATCAATCCACACAAACTGTTCACATGTTGACAAAACCTCAGCTTTTTTATGACCATACCACTAAACAAGCTCTAGTTTTCAAAATCCTTTCTATCTGAAGAAAGCTCAGCAGTTGGTACCAGACTCTAAAAAGTCCTTAATGCTTGCTAAAGAGAGTCGTTCAAAAATGCTTTTAAAACAAAAGGATCCCATAATGGTAGAAAAGAAAGTTAATACTACACCAGTCGATTATGCTGCTCTTAACCAACTTTATAAAGATTTCGAAACACGCTTTGTTCCACAAACTGAATTATCTGCTGAACAAGCCTTTTGGTCTGAGAATTCGGTGAATTCTCCAGAACCCATTCTTTCTAGTAGACCCACCATAGTTGAGGTTCCAAAAGAACTTCCTAAAGTCAGCATGGTGAATACAAGTTTGAAGAAACTTAAACACCATCTTGCTGGTTTTGACGTGGTTGTCAAAGAAAGAACCACACCCACAGCTATCACTGAGGGTTCGTGGGGGTTCGAACATACAAAAGCTTGTTTTAGGGATGAAATAATTCCATTTGTAAAAGCTCTGAAGGACTTGTTTAACTCATTCAATCAATATTTGGTTGATGAACTTTCAGAAGTCCAAAATGTCTTTCATCAAATGGAACAGGCTGTGGAACAACATCGTTTAGAATCTAAAACATTTGAAGTTAAAATGAATCAAGTTTTGAATGAAAACGAACGACTCTTGGAACAAGTGTTGAGCAAAGATATTGTGAACATAATTGTGAATTCGTCTGTGAATAATCCTTCTGTGAATGTGCATGAATGTGAAAAGTGTCTCCAACTTGAGACTGAGCTTCAAACGGATTTCATTGAAAAAGAGATTTATGATAAACTGTTTAAAAGTTTCACCACTCTTGAAAAACATTGCATCTCTTTAGAAGTTGATTCTCAACTTAATCAAGAAATTTTTCAAAGGGATAATTCTGTTTCAAATCAAAGTGCTCCAAGTTTTGATCAATTGTTTGAATTAAATGAATTGAAGGCTCAGTCCCAAGAGAAAGATATGGTCATTAAGAAGTTGAAAGAGAGAATCAATGCTCTACGTGGGAAAACAAATGCGGATAAGATTAAATAGGAATTAGAGGAGATTGAAACAATTAATTAATCAAGTCAATCTAAAGTCTGCGGAAATTTGTGATTTAAATGCTTGTCTTCAAGAAAAAGTTTTGGTAATTACAGCTCTCAAGAATGATTTAAGGAAACTTAAAGGAAAAGCTCTAGTTGTTAATGATGTTACAAAACACCCTAGTGGTCCAAAAATGCTTAAGATTGATGTGGAACCAATAACCTCTAAATTGTTGAATAAACAGACAGCTCACTCTGCCTATATTAAGCACACTCAAGAAGAAGCTACCGTTCTTAGGGATCTAATTGAACATGTTCAATTAAAATATCCACTAGATCAATCCCTAGAATCTGCCTATAGGTATGCTAAACTAGTTCAAGAGTTGCTTACAAACATCAGTAAAACCTACCATTGTGTCAACAATACTAATGAAAAATTAGTGGCTATGACCCCAAAGAACAAGCACAAAAAAGTTAGATTCACTGAGCCCGTCACATCCTCAGGAAACACAATCACAAAAACAACCTCAACATAAAACCTAGTTTCTAACAAACCTATGTTGTCTTCTACAGGAGTAAAACCGTCTACTAGTGCTAGCGGATCACAGCCTTCAGGCAATACAAAGAAAGATAAGATTCGGCAAACACCAAGTAGTACTCAGATGAATAAAGTAGAAGCCCACCCTAGGAAAGTTAAATCTAGTTTCAAAAATAAAGATTGTGTTGTTCAACCTAAAGGAACTGCTCATGTGCAGCATTCCAAGTGTAATGCGAATTCTAAACTTAAATGTGTTAAGTGTAATGGTTGCATGCTTTCTGATAATCATGATTTGTGTGTTCTTGATTTTATCAATAATGTGAATGCTCGTAAAGAATCTAAATCTGTTAACAAAAGTTCAAAGAGAAAAGTTTGGAAACCAACAGGAAAGGTGTTTTCAAATATTGGATACATCTGGAGACCTACTGGTCGAACCTTCACTATAGTAGGAAATGCGTGCCCTTTAACTAGGATTACCACAACTACTGAAGTGCCCCTTAGGAAATCAACTGCTCTAGATAATGAAACATCTAAACCTGTCGTAACATTGGTTTACTCAAGGAAACCTAGAAAATCTAAAACTAATGTTCCTGTTAGCAAATCTACGGTTCTTAAATCTGTATCTGCTAACAAAAAGGAACCCAGTAAATCTTGGGGATCCAAAGTTTCTGATGTTCCATCTTCCTCTCTTGATGAATGCAGGTCGTCCAAATTGTTCTCTGGTATTTGGACTCCGGCTGCTCCAAGCATATGACCGGAGATCGCTCTCAGCTCACCAATTTCGTCAATAAGTTTTTGGGTACAGTCAAATTCGGAAATGATCACGTGGCAAAGATATTGGGTTATGGTGATTATCAGATTGGGAATGTTACGATATCAAGGGTTTACTACATGGAAGGACTTGGACACAACTTATTCTCCGTTGGGCAATTTTGTGATTCGAACCTTGAAGTTGCTTTTCGTCAACACACCTGCTTCATTCGTAATTTAGAAGGTGTTGATCTCTTGACTGGATCTTGAGGCAACAATCTGTATACTCTGTCTCTTAGAGATATGATGGCGTCCTCTCCTATATGTCTCTTGTCAAAAGCCTCAAAGACTAAGTCTTGGCTATGGCACCGACGTCTGTCTCATCTGAACTTTGGTGCAATTAACCAATTAGCTAGACACGGTCTTGTTCATGGTCTACCTAAGCTCAAATTTGAAAAGGAGCATTTGTGTTATGCTTGTGCAATGGGTAAAACCAAGAAGAAACCCCACAAACCTAAATCTAAAGACACCAACCAAGAAAAACTCTATCTTTTGCACATGGATCTTTGTGGACCAATGCGTGTCGCGAGTGTTAATGGAAAGAAGTACATCCTCGTCATTGTCGATGATTACTCTCGATTCACATGGGTTAAGTTCTTAAGGTCAAAAGATGAAGCTCCAGATTTCATAATCAAGTTTCTCAAGATGATCCAACTGCAGCTTCAAGTGATTGTCCGAAGAATCAGAACATATAATGAAACTGAATTTGTTAATCAAACTTTGCGTGAATATTATAAGATGATTGGTATCTCTCATGAAACATCTGTTGCTTGCTCTCTACAGCAAAATAGTGTATTTGAAAGACGTAATCGTACGCTAATTGAAGCTGCCTGCACAATGTTAATTTATGCAAAAGCTCCGTTATTTTTATGGGCATAAGCAGTTGCTACCGCATGTTACACCTAAAATCGTTCCATCATACGCCTTCGTCACGGCAAAACACCATATGAGCTTTTACATGACAAACCTCCTGACTTATCATTTTTCCATGTATTTGGTGCACTCTGCTATCCGACAAATGATAGTGAGAACCTGGGTAAGTTATAACCAAAAGCTGATATTGGTATTTGTAACACCCCCATTTTTCACATATAGCAGCGAAAGCTAAGTTTTGGGGTATTACTTAATGAATCAACAATCACAATCATAGAAAATGACTCATAAAGAGACATTT